>PVJN01037449.1:0-21449 GCA_004026805.1 Lasiurus borealis | reverse complement strand
GATCACCTAGGTATATCTATATATATAAAAGCCTAAGTGATCATCGCAACCAAACAGATGACCAAACAGGCTATGTGGGATGACTAGGCCAGCAGGGGGTTAGTGAGGGGTGACCAAACGATTGAGCAGCAGGCTACATGGGGCGACCAGGCCTGCAGAGGGGGACAGTTGGGAGTGACCAGGCCAGCAGTGGGGGGGGGGCGGGCAGTAAGGGGAGACCAGGCCAGCAGATGGGGGCAGTGAGGGATGACCAGGCCAGCAGGGTTGCAATGAGGGTCTATCAGGCAGGCAGGCAGGTGAGCAGTTAGGAGCCAGTGGTCCTGATTGTGAGAGGAATGTCCAACTGCCAGTTTCAGACATCCCCTGAGGGGTCCTGGATTGAAGAATGTGCAGGCTGGGCTAAGGGGGCCCTCCCCTCTTGTGCATGAATTTTGTGCACCAGGCCTCAGTCTATATAATAAAATCCTAAGTGACCAGAAAGACCAGTCGCTATGATGCGCACTGACTGCCAGGGGACAGATGCTCAACACAGAAGCTGACCCTTGATGATCAGTGTGCTCCCACAGGGCAGCAGAGCTCAGCCAGAAGCTGGGCTCACAGCTGGCGAGTGCAGCAGCAGTGACAGGAACCTCTTCCACCTCCATGGCAGCATTAAGGAGCAGCAAGCAGGCAGACAGTAAGGAGCAAGTGGTACCGGTCTGCAAGAGGGATATCTAACTGCTGGCTTAGGGGAGCGGGCCTAAGCTGGCAGTTGGACATCCCCCAAGGGGTCCCAAACTGTGAGAGGGTGCAAGCCCAGCTAAGGGACCCCTTCCCCACCCCCCACCCCCAGTGCACAAATTTTGTGCACAGGGCCTCTAGTGGAAGGATAGTTCACTGAGACAAAGAAACCTGTAGAGGGAAATTTATAGAGGGAGATCTAGAACTCATATTTTGAGATGCTAAGTCTAAAAGACATTCAAATAACACTATCAAGTAGGCAGTGCAATATTTACATTTGGAACTCAAATAAGAGTCCTAGGCTGCAGATATAAATTTGAAACGCTTCAGCATATAGGGAATATTGACATCATGAGAAAGGATGAGGTCACTTCAGAAGAAAGAAAGAGGGGAGAGGGAGGGAAAAAAATGAAGGGAGAGGAAAGAAGAGGAGAGGGCAAGGGAGGGGAAGAGACAGGAGGGTCCATGATGATATCAGCATTTCAAGGCTATACAGGAACCATCAGAAGGGAATAAAAAGACTTGCCATAGGGGCAAGGAAAACCAGAGAGTATATTTTCAAAGGGAAAGAGTATTTCAAGAAGAAATATCAGTTGGTTCAAATGCTGCTAAGAAGTCAAGTAAGATTTAAAATTTTTAAGAATCCATTGGATTTAGTAACTTGGAAGTCATTAGCAAGCTTATCAAGAGCAGTTTTGTGGAATTGAGGAGGGGAAGTTGGACCAGAGTCAGTTGAATGGGAGGTAAAGTGAAGGCAGCATTTGCAGACAGCTTTCATGAGGAATGGAAACTTAGGGTAATCCTGATGAGTTAGTAGAGGATTTTTATGTATTTTTAAAATGTAAAATACAACATATTTGTATGATAAAGCTAAGAAGTTAAAATTTGGAGAGGGAGACTAACAGAAGAGCAAGACTCTTGAAAGAGCTTCAGAAAAGTCCAAAGTCCAGAACCTACTGTCTAGTGGCTGTTACTGCACTTTCTTCTGTAAGCTTTGGCCGATCTCTCCTGATTAAGACTCTCTGAAAGCAAGGCCAACACCTCAATTCATATGTATAGTTAATCCTCAACGGAGGACACTCTTTCCATTGTTTTTGTGTGTTATTTCCAAATGAATTGGTTTAATTTCAAGGGATTCAGAATATTGATAAGACAAAGACTGAAGATCACACTTTGATAGGATTTTGAGCTGGGTTTACTCTGACCACATTAAGGTCAGCTAAGGTTGAAATGGCAGAATGAGAAGAACTGAAGAGATGAGCCAATGCAGCAGTATTATTATTATTATTATTATTATTATTATTGCAAAGCTTATTCTTAAATGTAAAACAGCCTCCAAGACAACACTTCCTTTTAGCTATAGGTAGCAAGAGATGTTATGACAGAGAATCCAGATATTAAAACAGGAATGGAATTAAGGATCACCCTTGCTCCAGGCACAAGGAACAATTTATTTTTGCCAGATTTCTTAATTACATTTGTGGCCAGGGGGCCTTCCCCACCATCTTCGCTTTTAGCTCCTCAACTTTCTTCTGCTCCTTTTTTTTTTTTTTTTTTTTTTTGCTTTTGTTTGAATGCCTTATCTTCCTAGTCTATCTCCTTGGGCTGCTGATTCAGGGGCTTCTTGCCATTTTCATAGCTAGCCGCCCCTCCCCTTCATTTCATTAATTTATTTTTTTTTAGAGAGAGAGAGTGGAAGGGAGGGAGAAAGACACAGAGAGTAAAACATCAATGTGAAATAGACACATTGACTGGTTGTCTCCTGCATGTGCCCCAACCAGGGCTGGGGATCCAGAATGCAACCAAGGTACATGCCCTTGACCAGAATCAAAACCTCTACTCTTCAGTCCACAGGCCAATGGTCTACCCACTGAGCAACCAGATAGCGCCCCCCTCCCATTCTTTTCTGTGCCCACATGTGGCATAGCATACAATAAGTGTTTGAAATATTTCTTAAATAAATTAATGTATATATAATGCAAATGAATGAATAATATTTATCTCGTAAAATCTGCCCTGAAAAGAGGAGCAAACATCTCTATTACCTTGTGATCAGAAGATACTTTCTGTAGATTTTAGTTAATGTCACTAGTGTAGAGAAAAAAACACATAAAAACAAAATTCTTATTATTAATATGTTATAGACAAAGAATGTGATGTTTTTTTCCAAGTTAGTCACTACTGATGAATAGCTACTTCCTGTGTAGATCCAAAGGCTTCTTTCAGCATTCTGGGGCAAAGAGTAATTGCTGTATTTTACGTCTTAAATCCATTCTCATTTATCAAAATACACTTTAGTTTGGAGAGTGTCACATAATTATTTCCATTATTTCTATTACATCTCTATATGTTGACATGGCATTATTATGCCATCAATTCTCAATCATGAGACTAATGATAAAATTAAATCCTAGATCATTCACATCAGTGAATAATAAATAGAATAAAGGACAGCAGGTTTGTCATCCTAATTTGGACTTATTTGGTCTAATAACCCATGTCAACCCACTGATGAAAGGGGTTCAGCTCAGAAGCCTTTTGTGTGGCAAGGCTCTGCTCGGGATTTTTTAAATTTCTGAGATTTATTCGCAAAGTAGATCAAGGACTAGCTAAAAGGATAGACCCCTCTACAGGAATAAGGTTATATACTTCAAGGACATGGCAAAAGGTAAACTTAGATTTATGGCACTTAGAGGTAAGAACTAGAACTGAAAAATCACCCAGTCCTTCCCTCTCATTATTCAGATGAAAATAAAACTCAGAATGATTGCATGACTTGCTCCTTCCTGATCACACAACAAGTTAATGAAATATCTTCCTGACAAATGACAGCTCGTGTTACTCCCAGTCCAGGGATCTGCATCATCTTGCATTTCAAAAAGTTCTTACTTTTGTTGTTTGTTTTGTTTTGCTTTGTTTTTGTGTTCTCCAGAAAAAAAAAGTTTTAAAATTTGAAAGAACATTTTAAAATGTAAAGGATAAATTGAAATCTAAGCTAGATAAGGCATTAAGGAAAATTCAGATTTTTTTTAACTTATACTCTCTAGACACTTTCCCAACTCATGTAATCCTTTCAAGCCCCTGTGAGGTTTTATTCCCATTTACAGATAAGGAAACAGAGGCCACGTGAACTAAATAATTTACTGCAGGTCACACAACTAGCAAGCGATGTAATAGACAGGAATTTAGGTCTAGAACTCTAGATATACTTCTTTGTCTACTATAATATTTAAAGACTCAGATCTAATTTTGCAATCATCATCAGCAATATTTTTTGGAAGAATGGGGAGAGGATATGAAGAAGAAAAGATGTGCCAGAGACTGGAAAATAGTTTTTTATTGTGAAACTAGAGAAAGCCTAGATTCTGGAAACTCTAGTTTGGTCAAAGTAAATTTTTAATTCCAAACCTTGGCAAAATTCTAGAATAAAATTACTAAATACTAGATGGTCTGTGAACCACTTATAAAAGAATGCTATAATCCCATGGAGCCAACAAAGGTTCACTAAGGTCATGATGCCAAACCATCAAACATATTCAATAGGGAAATTAGTTTAAGTCTGTTGGTATGTCACTGTGGTCAAATTGAAAATATGTGATTAAGATAGTAGGATAGCCAAAATTGGTTTGGCTCAGTGGATAGAGCGTCAACCTGTGGACTGAGAGGTCCCAGGTTCGATTCTGGTCAAGGGCATGTACCTTGGTTGCAGGCACATCCCCAGTAGGGAGTGTGTGTGAGAGGCAGCTGTTCGATGTTTCTGACTCTCTATCCCTCTCTTCCTTCAAGGACATGGCAAAAGGTAAACTTAGATTTATGGCACTTAGAGGTAAGAACTAGAACTGAAAAATCACCCAGTCCTTCCCTCTCATTATACAGATGAAAATAAAACTCAGAATGATTGCATGACTTGCTCCTTCCTGATCACACAACGAGTTAATGAAATATCTTCCTGACAAATGACAGCTCGTGTTACTCCCAGTCCAGGGCTCTGCATCATCTTGCATTTCAGATATGGAAACAGAGGCCACATGAACTAAATAATTTACTGCAGGTCACACAACTAGCAAGCGATGTAATAGACAGGAATTTTATTGATTTTTTTTTAAAAAAAGGTAGTAGGATAGTTGGATATGTTCACAACTAGTTAAAGTTTCCAGTGGCCTGTCATATGACTCTGCCTGATATAATTCTATTAAAAACTTCAGCAATGTCTTTTTTTCAACTTCGGAAACTGTCAGATTTGTGGATAACTCAAAGTTCAATGGGAAATGATATATGATAAAAACCAATAATTATTTTGACATACTGAAATGATGGTCAACACCTCCATTTTAGATTTAACAGGGAAGGCTACTGTTGTACTTTCAAGTGAAAATAAATTAATGAGTAGATAACAAATGATTACAGATAGATTGATGATGATAAATGATATATGATATATGATAGATAAATAAATAGATAGATAGATAGATAGATAGATAGATAGATAGATAGATAGAATTACATAAATTCCAAATGGAGAACATCTGGCAACCAAAATTCGTGGGAGAGAAAAGAGTGAAGTTTAATTGACCACAGGTTCAGAAACCAACAGTAGCACACATATGACAAATAAAATCCTATATAATAAAAGAGTAACATGCAAATTAACCATCACTCTGCCCATCACCCACAAGCCACGCCCACAAGCCCATCAGGAGTGAGTATACATATTAGCCCAATCAAGATGGCTGCAGCCACGGAGAGAGCAGGAGGGAGGCTTCGGTTTCCCCGGTGATGGAGGAAGCCAAGCTTTCCACACACCCTGGCTGGCTCAGGCCTCCAATCCAGGCTACAAAGTTCCAATTATAGAAGATAAATAAATCCCAACAAAAATGGCAGCAGCCATGGAGCTGGAGGGAGCAGGAGGCTAGGGTTGCCCCCAGCAATGGAGGGGTCAAGCTTCTGCAGCCCCAGCCTGCCTTGGCCTCTGCTTAAGGCTACAAAGTTCCAATTATAGAAGATAAATAAAGTGAGCAGATAAATAAAGTGCTCATAGAGTGAGCAGAAGGCTTGGCTCCAATCCAGTCTACAAAGTTTCAATTATTGAAGATAAATAAATCCCAGATACCAGGGCCTCCACTTGGGTCTCCAGGGGTTATGGCTGGCCTATAAACCACCACAGGCCCCTCGCCCAGGCCACCCCATGCCCCAAGGGAACCCCCACCCTGATCCGGGACACTCTTCAGGACAAACCAGCTGGCTCCCACCCATGCACCAGACCTCTATCCTATCTAATAAAAGAGTAATATGCAGATTGACCACCATTCCAACACACAAGATGGCCACCCCCATGTGGTCAAAGATCTTGCTCCATGTGGACACAAGATGGCCACCACAAGGTGGCCAGAGGGAAGGGCAAGTAGGGACCAGGCCTGCAAGGGAGGGTAATTATGGGCAATCGGGCCAGCAGGAGAGGGAAGTTAGGGGTGATCAGGCTGGCAGAGGAGGGAAGTTGGGGGTGACTGGGCCTGCAGGGAAGGGCAGTTGGGGGCGACCCAGGCCTACAGGGGAGAGCAGTTGGGGGAGGGGGACCAGGCCTGCAGGGGAGGGCAGTTAGGGGTAAGCAGGTTGGCAGGAGAGCAGTTAGGCATCAATCAGGCTGGCAGGGGAGTGGTTAGGGGTGATCGGGCTGGCAGGCAGAAGTGGTTAGGGGCAATCAGAAAGGCAGGCAGGTAGGCAGTTGGGAGCCAGCAGTCCTGGATTAGGTCTATAGGGGCAGTCGGACATCCCTCAAGGGGTCCCAGATTGGAGAGGGTGCAGGCTGGGCTGAGGGACATCCCCCGCCCCCAAGTGCACAAATTTTGTGCACAGGGCCTCTAGTAATATATAAGAGCTTGAGCTTCAGCATCACCATAGCTGGACTCAGAGTCCAAGTCCACCATGTAGCAGTTGTGTGACCTTGAGCAATGTGCTTAATTTTAAAGCCTCAAGTTCCTGTTCTATAAAATAAGTATTATTCAATGTCACATTGCTAGTAATAGAACTTAGGTTACAATTTAAATCTTCTGATTCCTCAACTGGTGCTTGGATGCCTATTTTCAAATGGTTGAAAAATACATTTTAGGGAGAAAAATTAGGAGTGTTCCATGGAACTTTAGAAGGCCAGCCAACATAAGATCAACAGAGGAATATTGTCAAAAAGCCAATTTCTGCTCACTTCTGGGAATCACCCTGTACCTGGAGAGCCAGCATGGAACAAGCTTCCCCATGAAGCAGAGCACTCACGGCTGGCCAAGCAAGCGGGCAGCAGTGGATGACCACAGTCCGGAGTTCTGCTGCAGGCATTCCAGTGAGGATGGAAAATGGGAGCAATGATCTCTGAAGTTTCTCCAGCTCTAGGATTCAGAGGTTTCTATTATTCTGGGTATCTAGGATTTTCCAAATGATGTGAAGAAAGGTTTTTACCAAAGAATTTATCATCACTGACTTTGCTTTATGGGAAGCCAATGGGCATGTGTTTGAAGTGACAGGAAAAAGATCCCTTTTCTCAGCATTCACTTAAGGACAAAAGTAATAGAAAGCAGAAATGTGAAGTCCTCCACAATTCAAAGAGGCCCACAGAACAAGCAAGAGTTGATATCCTATTTTCTGACAGTTACCTTTTGGCAAGTTTGTGAAATATCATTGGCATTAACCATGCCCCATTGAAAGTTTGGTTTGCTGCTCTGTGCTGTCTCCAATCTCTTTATGCTATTTCCTGTCCCATCAAAACTAGGTGTAGGCAGCAACGTACTTCCTAATTTATTAATTTATTTACATATTCATTCATTTGTTCAACAAATATCTATGAAACACTACTTATAAAATTATTTCCCTTTTAATGAACTCATGCTATGTATCTGGAGCTTTATGCACTTCAGCTCAATTAATCATTTAGGCAACACTGGAAGATCTATACCATCTTAAGATAAAATTAAAACTAAAAAAAATCAAATTAATCCACTCAAGATTTACAAAACTAAAAGTAATGAAACTATGTTTTCATTCTGCTACATTACTATAAGTAAGGCACTCTGTTGTGAATAAGCTGGGGGGTAAGGGAGGGAGGGAACAATTTCTCCTATCCATCAGCTTGCCCCTGAAGAGTGGATATTACATGAGCACAGATAACTATATTAGGAGTTTGTACTTGGTAATTACATATTACACTCTGGACAGAAACTTGATTAGAACAGCCCTCTATTTCTTTGGAGAAGTTCATATTATTCGACATTAAACTATCACTTCTAATAATTTAACTCTCTAGCTATGATGTAATGGGTAGTAACAGACTAATACTCCCTTTTCTAGTAACAACTAGAAAAGGTTAATACAATACAAAGGCACAATTAACTGTTTGAGGTCGTGAAAGAGTTGCTTGGGCAACCAGAACATGAAGAAGCAAGATTCTAGAATAAAGAGACAATCTGTGAGTTAATCCCAACATTTTTCATGTAACCTTTTCCCTATGACATCTCTGGATTATTGGTGGAGAAGTAAAAAGGGATGAAAAACTAGATGAAGGAAGCTGTTAAGAAGCAGGACATCAACAGACCTTTTAGCAATCCCATTAAGGAGACAAAGATTAAAATTGGGAGGAGTACATAATAGACACAAATTTGCAGTTATAAGATGAATAAGTCCTGGGGATGTAATGTATAGCATGATGAGTATAGTTAATAATACTGTATTGCTTATTTGAAAGTTGCTAAGAAAGTTTCTAAGATCTTAAAATTTCTTACCACAAGAAAAAAATGTATAACTATATGTGATGATGGATGTTAATCTAGACTTATTGTGCATATATATATATGCATATATATATATCTCAAATCACGTTGTATATCTGAAACTAATATATTGCTATATATAAATTATATCTGTCAGACAGAAAAAGTCAAGAACCATATGGTTTCACTCTTATATGGGATATAAAACTAAAAGCAACAAATGAACAAATAAGAAAAACAAACAAACAAAAACTCATAAAAACAACAACAACAATGTGGTTAACAGAGGGAAGGGGGATGAAAGGGGTAGCAAAAGGTAAAGGGAATCTAATATATGGTGACAGAAAAAGATTGACTTTGGGTGGTGGGCATACAATGAAATATATCTAATATATTTATTATATATCATAGAATTCTACATTTGAAACCCATACAATTTTGTTAACTAATATCATCTCAACTAAAAAAGGCTAAGTTCTCTCCCCTCCCCACCCTCCACCCCCGTCTTAGATCATTAGGGCTGCTATAATAGAATATCATAGACTGGATGGCTTATAAACATTAAATATTTATTTCTTACAGTTCTGGAGACTGGAAAGGCCAAGATCACGGCACTTGAAGATTCATAGTCTGATGGTTTCCTGCTTTCTCATTGGTGGCTATCTTCTCACTGTAAGCTCACATGAGAGACCTCTTTTATAAGAAACTAATCCCATTTATGAGGTCTTCTCCTTCATGACCTAAGTCCCGTCACCTCTCAAAGTCCCCACCTCCAAATACCATCACATTAGGTTCCATCATATAAATTTGGGGTGAAGGGGACAAGCAAAAAATGAAACAAAATTGGGGAAGTAAAATTCTCAGGCAACTAGGATTTGAGTTGGCAAGTGCCCTGAGAGAATGAAGGTACAGAAAAGTGAGCCCAACATTTGATAATTACATTTGAGACACTTTCCAAATTCTTAAGGCACACCGAAAATTAAAGAAAGAAAGAAAAAGGAGTTTAAGAAGTATCAAGATGATGCAGCCACTGTGGAGAACAGTACAGAGTTTCATCAAAAAAATAAAAATGAAGGGAGAGAAACCAAGATGGCAGCCTAAGTAAACACCTAAACTGCTGCCTTACACAACAATTCCAAAACTACAACTAAAAGATAAAATGGACACCATCCAGAACCACAGGAAAGTTGGCTGAGTGGAAATTCTACAACTACAAGGAAAGAGAAAAGCACATTGAGAATCAGAGGAGCTGTAAATGGCTGAAGTATGGAGACGCGTGTGCACATAAGATTGGTGGCTGAGTGTGTGGCTGGCTTTCTTAAGCTGGAGAGAGATGGAAGCTCCTGATTGTACTGAACTTCAGTTCTGGGTGAGACTCTGGAAATCCAGACTCATTCGGGAAGAAACTGGACTCTCAGGCAGTGGGTGAAACTTGAGAGCGGCTTTCTCTCAAAAGTGCTTGCAGCGATTATCAAGGGACACTAAGACCCAGGGGCCTTATAGGGCAGGGCTGACAGGAACCCAAGAATGTCTGCTCCATCCTGAGACTCCGCCCCATTCAAGCTGAGCACCGAGGCTTTTATCATTTTGCAAGTCTTGTCTCATAAGGGTGTCTCTAGCACAGAAGTTCTCCCAGCATAGACATAGCTGATCCTCACAGTCAATCGGCCTGAAGGTGAATTCTTCCCAGTGATACCAGCAACAATCAAGACTTAACTACAACAAGGCTGTACACACAGTCCACAGAGGAGTGCACCAAGAGTGTCCACCTCAGGTAACTGGGGAGGCTAAACCACTGTGCCCTATAGGACACCTACCACACATAGCTACTCTACCAACTCAGAAAGGCAATGAAAATTTGGAGGCAAAAAAACAGATCACAAATAAAAAAATGGAGGAAAGCAAATGACTGGATATAGAGTTCAAAACTACAGTTATAAGGCTTTTCAAGAATTTTCTAGAAAAGGCCAATAAATTTAGCAAGACTCTTGAAGATATGAAAAAGGACCAACTAGAAATTAAGCATACACTGACTGAAATAAAAAAATATTATACAGAGACCTAACAGCAGATTAGAGGAACATAAGCAACAAGTCAAAGATTTGAATACAAAGAAGCAAAAATCACACAATTTCTAGTTTTCTAAGCAAAAAAAAAAAAAAAAAAAATCCAAAATTTGAAGATATTGTAAAGAGCCTCTGGGACAACTTCAAGCATACCAACATCCAAATTATGGGGGTGCCAGAAGAAGAGAGAGAACAAAATACTGAAAGTCTATTTGAAGAAATAATGACTGAAAACTTCTGCCACCTGGTGAAAGAAATAGACTTACAAAATCAGGAAGCACACCAAACAAAAGGAATCCAAAGATTACCACACCAAGACACATCATAATTAAAATAACAAGAGCAAAAGACAAAGAGAGAATATTAAAAGCCGCAAGAGAAAAATAGTTAGTTACCTACAAGGGAGCACCCATACAAATGTCAGCTGATTTTTCAATGGAAACTATGCAGGCCAGACGGGAGTGGCAAGAAATATTAAAGTAATGAATAGCAAGAACCTGCAACCAAGATTACTCTACCCAGCAAAGCTATCATTTAGAATTGAAGGTCAGTTAAAGAGCTTCACAGATAAGAACAAGCTAAAGGAGTTCATCAACATCAAACCAATATTATATGAAATGCTGAAAGATATTCTTTAAAAGAGGGAGAAGAAGCCAAGACCGGTTTGGCTCAGTGGACTAAAAGGTCCCAGGTTCGATTCTGGTCAAGGGCATGTACCTTGGTTGTGGGCACATCCCCAGTAGGGGGCGTGCAGGAGGCAGCTGACAGATGTCTCTCTCTCATCAATGTTTCTGACTTTCTATCCCTCTCCCTTCCACTCTGTAAAAAATCAATAAAATATATTTTTTTAAAAAAAGAGGGAGGAAAAAGAAAAAGGTAAAAGTAAATACTATGAACAAATATATCTATGAACAAGTGAATCTAAAAATCAAGTGAATAAAAAATGTGATGAACAGAATAAACTGGTGAATATAATAGAATCAGGGGCACAGAAAGAGAGTGGACTGACAATTCCTGGGGGGGAAGGAGTGTGGGGGGTGTGAAAGAGACTGGACAAAAATCATACACCTATGGATGAGAATAGTGGGGGGCAGGTAAGGGCACAGGATGGGTTGGGAACCAAATGGAGGGGAGCTATGAGGGGGGGGACAGGAACAATTGCAAAAATCTGAACAATAAAGATTTATTAAATTTTAAAAAAAGGATGTTAGTGGAAAAACTGATGTAATTTAATGTCTGCAGATTAATCACATCCTATCAATCTATGTTAACTTCTTAGCTTTGACAAATGTACCAAGGTTATGTGAGATGTTAATATCCTACATGGGTTGAATGGTATTTGGGAATTCTGAATCTTTGCAATTCCTTGTAAATTAAAAATTATCTCAAAATAAAATATTATAGCAATCAAAAAAGGAAGGAAGGAAGGAAGGAAGGAAGGAAGGAAGGAAGGAAGGAAGGAAGGAAGGAAGGAAGGAAGGAAAATGGAACTCCCATTTGACAGAATGATTCTACTTCTAAGAATATATCCCAAGAAACTAGAAACACCAATCAGAAAGGATATATGCACCCCTATATTCATAGTGGCACAATTTACCATAGCTAAGATTTGGAAATAGCCTATGTGTCCATTAGCAGATGAGTAAATTAAAACACTGTGGTACAGCCGAAACCGGTTTTTGTCAGTGGATAGAGAGTCAGCCTGAGGACTGAAAGGTCCCAGATTTGATTCTGGTCAAGAGCATGTACCTTGGTTGCAGGCACATCCCCAGTAGGGGGCGTGCAGGAGGCAACTGATCAATGTTTCTAACTCTCTATCCTTCTCCCTTCCTCTCTGTAAAAAATCAATAAAGTATATATTAAAAAAAAATAAAAAACTGTAGTACATCTATACAATGGAATACCATGCTGCTGTAAAAAGGAAGGAACTCCTACCATTTGCAACAGCATGGATGGAGCTGGAGAGCATTATGCTAAGTGGAAATAAGTCAGTCAGAGAAAGATAAATAACACATGATCTAACTCAATGTGGATTATAATGAAAAATAAAAACAGATCCAAAGACAGAGAAGCATCCATCAGATGCTCAAACCTCAGAGGGAGGGTAGGGAATGGTGGGGGTAAGAGGGAGAAATCAACCAAAGGACTTCTATGCATGCATATAAGCATAAGCGATGGACACAGACACTAGGAGGGCTGAGGTCATGAGTAGGGGGTTTGGGAGCAATGCGGGGATAAGAACACATATGTAATACCTTAATCAATTAAAAAAAAAAAAGAAGTATCAGGAAGGGATTGCCCTGGTAAATACTTCAGCTCTTAGTTGTGACATCTGGAAGTGCACACCACATAGATGAGAATCAAACCAAACACAGATGAGCCTTGGAAAGACACAGCTCAGTCTCAAAACAGTCTTCCTTTAACGGCCAATTAGAAGATAGCGTAATCCTTCTGGAGAAAGATTATTTCATCCAGAGTTTCTTACAATTTTTATGCAAAATGTCTGGCTTTTAATAAAAAAATTACCAGTCATGAAAAGAAACAAGACCAAAAAAATAAATAAGCAGTAGAAACAGACATACAGGTAACCCAGACATTGAAAGTACCACAGACAGACTTTAAAATAACAATAACAGTAATAATAATAACTGAAATAACTGTAATTTATATGCTCAAGAAAATAGATGACAAGATGGAAATTGTGACCATAGTGGGAAAGACACAAAATGGGCAGGAGCAACAGGTAAAGATATAATATTCTAGATATTTCAAAACCTCACAAAGCCATCCAGGAAAAACCTGAAATGCTCTAGAATCTAAGTAGGATAAACATAAAGAAAACTAAGCCTTGGTATAGCAACATAGAACTGATGAAAATAAAGACAAAGACAAAAGTATTCAAAGCAGTCAGAGGAAACACATTACCTTCAGAGGAGCAACAAGACCAGAAAAAAAGAAATGGTGTTCCTGAAGTGCTGAAAAAAAAAATAAATTCCACTGACTGAAAATATCCTTCAAAAATGAAGATAAAGGCACTTTTAAATATATGTTTTATTGATTTTTTTACAGAGAGGAAGGGAGAGGGATAGAAAGAAACATCCATGAGAGAGAAACTTCGATCAGCTGTCTCCTGCACACTCCCTACTGGGGATGTGTCTGAGACCAAGGTACATACCCTTAACCTGAATCGAACCTGGGACCCTTCAATTTGCAGACTGATGCTCTATCCACTGAGCTAAACCGGTTAGGGCAGTGGTCAGCAAACTGCGGCTCTCAAGCCACATGCGGCTCTTTGGCCTCTTGAGTGTGGCTCTTCCACAAAATACTATGTGTGGGCGATTGAAACTACATGGCCTACGCACAGAAGTCGATTTTCGGTTCACAAAAGAAATTTCAATCGTTGTACTCTTGATATTTGGCTCTGTTGACTAAAGAGTTTGCCAACCACTGGGTTAGGGCAATGGAGGCATTTTTAGGCAAAGATATTATTTATTGCCAACAGACTTTCAGTAAAGGAAATATTATGTGGTGATGGATGCTAACTAATCTTATTCTACTGATTATGCTATCACTTCACAATATATACAAACATAAACTTGAAACTAATAAATGTTATATGTCAATTGTATCTCAATAAAAAAGAAAGAATGAAATATTAATGAAAACTTTTACATAAGGGAAAAGTCCGATAAAAAGGGTAAACTTTGAGACATATTAATTTTTATTGTATTAGCACCAATAAAAATATTTTGAAAGATTAGAAATGTAAGAAAAACAAAACAAAACAAAAAAGATTAGAAATGTATGTAGAATTAAAATGCATGACAACAACAAAAAGAAGCAAAAAGAGGAGATGAGTTAAATTATTAAGAAGCATTATTTAACAGGAAGTGGTAAGAGTATAAATTCTACTAGATGTAAATAAGTCAAGGAATGATATTATAATTTCTAAAGTAATAACAAAACAATGGCAAAAGAATAAATAACAAGCAACCTATTAATATGAAAGGGAAAATATTAAAAACACTTAATTAAAATAAAATATGGCCAAAAATGGAAAGGAACCATAAAACAGGTAACCATAAAGAAAGCAAATACTTAAAAGATAGATATAAATTAATCTCAGAAATTACATTAAATTTAAGAAGAAAAAAAGCTTTAATTAAAAGACAAATATTGTCAGTCTGTATAATAATCACAAGACCAACTGCAAATCCAAAACAACTATGCAGTTTACAAGATACACACCCTACTATGAGTATGTCATTGAAAGCCGTTAATCACCAAGAGATTGAAAGTAAAACACGAAAGAGATAAACCATGCAAATGCTTTAAAAAATGTATTATAACCACATTGTTATAAAACAAAGTAAGCTTTAAGGCAATAAACATTATTAAAGATAAAAGACATTTGTAATAATAAAAATATTATCCTAAATAATATAGATTCAAAAATTTAAAAACTGAAGGAAGAAATATATAGTGATAGTAGGAGTCTTGAGTAAACCTCTTTTAACATATAAGAGGGAAAATTGGCAAAAAATAATAATAAATCAGTAAGGATATTGGAGATACAAATAACAAAATTAACAAATTTGATTTATTTGACTGATGTAGAACACTCCACCCAACAACAAATGACTACTGATTCATTCCAAGTACACATGAAATATCTACAAAATTGGCCTTATGCTCTATAAATAAATTCTCAACAAATTTCAAATTATTGAAATCATTGAGTGTATCTACTGACTACAGTGAAATTCCTAAATGTTTAAAAATTAAGCAAGTAATCCTTAAAAATAAATTAATATTTTTAAAAATTTACCCTAAATCAAAGAATAAATCACAATAAAAATTATAAAACATTTTTTAATCCTCACTCAAGAATGTTTTTATTGATTCTAGAGAGAAAGGAAGAGAGAGAGAGAAACATTGAAACATCAATCAGTTGTCTGCTATATGCACCCCAACTGGGAATCAAAACCATAACCTGGATATGTGCCCTGACTGGGAATGGAATCCCCAACCTTTTGGTGTATGGGACCATGTTCCAACCAACTTAATCACCCAGTTGGGGCTAGAAAATATTTTTAACTATACTATAATGAAAAGATGACAGCAACCTGTGGAATGTGGCTACAATTATGCCTAACGGAAGATATATAGTAGTAAATGCATATATTAGCCCAAGAAAAGAGCTGAAAATCAATTATTTAAGTATCCATCTCAAGTTAGTACAAAAACAGCACATTTAATCCAAAAAAGCAAGAAAAATATAAAAATAACAACATAACTTAATGAACTAGAAAATAAACATACACAAGAGAAAATAAAGTTCTTTGAAAATATAATTAATATTAAACACCTAGAAAAACTAATCAAGAAAAAAGAATGCAGAAGTTAAGAAAATCAAGAATGGAATGAAGCTGGGTTCCGGTCAAGAGCATGTCCAGGGTTGTGGGCTCAATCCTCAGTACGGAGCATCTCATCATTGATGTTTATATATCTCTCTCCCTCTCCCTTCCCTCTAAAATCAATAATTTTTCTTTTATTTTTTTAAAGACCCAAATAGAGTTTCTAGGTTGCTGGGTGAGGCCTAAAGTGATGGGTCTGGTAAGGCTTGGTAGGAGTCCTTGCCCCCACATAGAGACAGGTCTGAAGCTCAACTCTGCCCATGTTGACCCACACCAGGACCTGGAAGGGGATCTGCTGGCTGGTCCCTACCAGAGCATGGCAGCAGCCAGGCTAACAGACCCAACTGATGTAAATGCAGTCTCATAAAAATGAAAGCTTTTAGATGATAACATTCACAATATGATTCAAAAAAAACAGTTGTCTAGAAATAAATTTAATAAAATGTGGAACAAGACCTCTACACAGAAAACTATATAACATTATTGTGAGAAGTTAAAGAGCTCAATAAACAGAGGGACATATCATGTACATGAACCCAACATACGTAAGAGGTTAATTCTTCCCAAATCCATCTATAGATTCAATGTAATTCCAATCAAAATCCCAGTCACAAAAAGCTTCCCATATAGTTGGGCAGTAAGACATAGACCTGACAAACTATTGGAGAATGTGACAGTACACAAATCAGAAAGTGCTCCACTTTA
Source organism: Lasiurus borealis (assembly GCA_004026805.1). Classification (NCBI taxonomy): domain Eukaryota; kingdom Metazoa; phylum Chordata; class Mammalia; order Chiroptera; family Vespertilionidae; genus Lasiurus; species Lasiurus borealis. Next base: position 4,790 of record PVJN01037449.1, on the reverse strand, counting down.
CAAAGTAGCTAATTAGTCGGATATTACATTACAGGTGCAACTATACATATAGATCTGAGTATTATAAGGAGCCGGAGGACGGAGAAATCAAAGGCACAGATAAGGTGGTGATATTGAGTCATGAGAAAAAGTCCAGAGTAGTTACCCTGGCATACAATTTATAAAAGGTGGCAACCCTTAACACTGGCATGATTTGCTCTATTTGCTTAAGAAACACCCAGAACTGGAATTGCCTGGGCAGGGATTACAGGTTTGAACGGTGGAGCTCTGGCAGGGAGAGGAAAGAGAGGAAGTCATCCTGGGGACACCCACCCACGGCCCTCTCTCGGCTGACATCAGCCTCTCCCCAAGCACTTTGTCAAATGATAACTCTAAGAAGCCCTTTGTATGCCAGTATGGCACTACTGATTCATTTTCAGCAAAATATGCATCTACTCCTTCCCAATTTCAGTTTCTTATTTAACTGGATTTGGGGTAGAAACCAAATACCATCTTTCACTACTATACATAACAACCCAAAAATAAAATTACTAAATCCAAGAAAAGTGAAATTTTAAAATACCACAGAGGCAGTTCATGCTGCTAACCCACACAAAGAAGCACACAGATGTGAGTCCACAAATTAGCTAATCTTGAGGATATCTCCCCACATTGGTTCTTAACTCCTCTCAGTCTTGCCTATTGGTATTTAGCCTCCACCTGACTTAAGTGGGTGAATTATCAGTTTGTGGATATCTAAGCCCCTATTTCTCCCTGTTCCTTCTATTGTCTACATTTTTTGTTGTTGTTGTTATTCATCACTTATTCTAGAATCTCTACTAGAGGATAATGGCAGGGGTGTAGGGGAGAGGGAGAGAGAGGTTGGAATACAATTAATTAAATGCCAGGAAAAAGGTGGACTACACCTGAAGTCAGGGTTTCTAAATCTTTAAATTTGTATTATTATATGTGGCTTTCCTTGATCTAGCCTCCCTTTTTCTCAAACTTTTTTTTAAGATTCACTCCCGAGAGGTATTAATGGGGAACTTATATGAATAACCCATTGACACAGACAATAGCATGGTGAAGGCTTGGGAGGGGCAGGTGGAGAGTGGAGGGGATCAGTCGGGGCAGGGTGGGGGGAAGGAAGACAAAAGGAACATCTGTAATACTTTCAACAATAAAGATAAATTTTAAAAAATAAAAAGATAATTTAACACACACAAAAAAAAGATTTTCTCCTAGCCTATCTTAAATAAAAAATGTCATTTGGGTTGAATGTTGCTTGGTCTTGGCTGAGAGTATTTGACTGTGAAATTTCCTGTTTAGACATGCTTTCTGAGGATTTTGTTATTACAAATAATTTTTTTGATTACTGAATTCCAGATGTAATGAAAGAAAAACACATTCAAATCATTATCTTCCTCAATTGTGAGTTCTGTATAAACTAAAATTTCTTTCAAAAGGAGTAAAATATCCCTAGCTGTCGAGTGTCAGCCTGCGGACTGAAGGGTCCCAGGTTTGATTCTGGCCAAGGGCATATGCCTGGGTTGCAGACTTGATCCCCAGTGGGGAGCCTGCGAGAGGCAGCCAATCAATGATTCTCTCTCATCATTGATGTTTCTATCTCTCTCTCCTTCTCCCTTATTCTCTGAAATCAATAAGGAAATATTAAAAAAAAAAAGAAATGCTGAAAGGTATTCTTTAATAAGAGGAAGAAGAAAAAAGTAAAGATAAAAAAAATTATATTAAAAAAGGAGCAAAATCACCTTCCTGCTTTAAAACATGTTCTTCCTCTTTTATTCTACAAACTAGAGGCTCAGTGCATGAAATTCATGCACTCAGGGGAGACTTTCAGCCACACCTGCACCCTCCCACAGTCCAGGAGCCTGGAGGGGTGAGGGAGAGGGGGTGTTCAACTGCCACAGAGGCAGGAGAGGCTCCCGCCATCACTGCTGAGCTCACTAGTCATGAGCCCAGCTTCTACCTGAGTGGCACTCCCCCTGTGGGAGCACACTGACCACCAGGGAGCAGCTTCTTGGTTGAACATCTGCCCCCTGGTGATCAGTGCGCATCATAGCGAACAGTAGTTTCACCATTCATTTGATTTGCATATTACCCTTTTATCTCAAATTATTTATGATAATTTGCATATTACCATCCATTCAGCTGCCTAAATTAAATACCTGGGAGTCAGCTTTGACTCCTCCCTTCCCCTTACTTTCCACCCTGCAATCGTAAGTCCTGTTGAGCTTACCTACTATTCACTCCTCAGTGTCTCTGCCTCTCCCCCTCACCAGGGAAACTGCCCACAGCCCCTTCGTCAGCCCTCATTCCAATGGCTGCAGTGCTCTCCTACCCCAACTCTTGCCTCTACACAGAATGCTCTGTCTCAAAGAGAATATATATTCAATCAACAGCTCCCTACAGCTTTCAGGATGAAGGTCAAGGGCTCTAGCCAAACATAGAAGGGCTCTAGGATCAGCTTCTCTTTCCAGCCTCTTTTCCCATCATTCCCAGATTTGCACTTCTCACTCTGGAAAGCTGACTTCCTTGGGATTGTCCCCAGCCCCCTGCTGCCTGGCACCCCCATGCCTTTCTCCTTGACTCGTGCACTACTTTCTGCACCTAAGCCCTTTCAGGTGCCTCCTGTCACTCCATTCTCTACGCTGGCCTATAAACTACCAGTTTGTGTCTCTCTCCTCGCACTATTCAGTGACTGTCTCCCCACTTCATCCCCAGCACCTAGCTTGGCATATAGCAGCTGCTCAACAAATACTCATCAAATATAATGGATGGATAAATGCACAGGTAATATGTATATTTAAATAGTTTAGAAGTTAGGTATTTAAAACACATAAAAAAGGAGTAAAAACAAATATGTTTTTGAAACTTTTTTCATTGCTTTGGATCCAAAGCACAGAACTAGTCCTTTGTTCTTCCCACAAATCAGTGGCACGGAGCCAATGCATTGGATTGCTTTTGCTTCCTGAACAATCAGAGTAAACATCTATTGCATTACTTATTAAATGCAGGTGCTGAGTGCTTCACATGGGTTGTCTTATTTAATCCACCGATCTACCCTATTAGGTAAGAACTATAGTTACATTTGAGGAAACTGAGGCTTAGTGAAATAATGTCAGTTGTTGGTGGAGCTGGAGTTTGGAATTTGACATCTGGCACCAAAGTTCATGCTCTTAACCATTCTAATTTCCATGGGAATTAGGGTCAGAAGTCAGTATATTGAAATGGAGAGTCGAAATTACTCTTGGAAATATCTTTTCATCAGGAATCGATACCTCTTTGGCAGGAAGTTAGAACACATGTTAAAATTCATAGGCACACATTCAGAGTCCAGGTTCTGCAGGCAAAGTCAAGGGCTGTTTGTCCTCACTGTAACCTACATATTTGACTTGTCACCTTAACCATCTCTATAGTACTAGATGCTACAGCTTGATGGCTTTTTTGTCTCTCACATCTTCATGACCCCTGTTTAACTGAGCAAAGCCACACTTGTGAACCACATTGGAGACAGACATCCCATCTCTCAGGAAGCTCACAGTCAGCTCCTGCAATGGAGTTGAAACTAACCACTGAGAGCTAAAGGAAGATGATGAGTTGCACGTGGGAGCCGTGCTGGATGGGAATAGAAACTGCTAGAACACACTTAGCAGGATGAGTTGTTTATGCAAGAGCATGTGGAAAAGCCCAGTTGCGAAATAGCAAATTCCTGTACCCTCATCCTGTCTTCCTGTGGGACCCTGGTGGAATGGCAGGCCTAATTGCCAGCTCTGTGTAAATAGCTCCCTTCTCACTCAAAGGTGTACATATTTGTTTGTGTAAATTAAACACACAGGTGAAATGATTTCAATACATCAGGACCTTGCATTGCTGGGGTCATGGCATCTGACACTGATAATGGTACCCATTTTACTCTGAGATCTGGGTCTTGGAGAAATGGGTAACCGACATGCAGTTCTTCCTTTCCTCTGATCTAAATCCTTTAAGTGCCTGCTAAGTGGTTTCCACTGCCTTTATTCTTCTCAAAGGTGAAGAACTGATGCCTATCCTCAAAGAGGCACTCGCAACTCCTAAATTTACATGTGCAGTCTGCACTCCTTTTATTTGCAATAATGAGATTAAATCAGATGTTTGCAAGGTTCCTGAATAATAGGTAGGTAGGTTGGTAAGTAGGTAGATGCAGAACTGAAAATATGGGCCAATAAGTACTTCTCAAATTCCTTTTAAAAAGTTTAAGGAGACCCAGTGTTTTCTCATGGGAAATTTTGATTCAGGCCTTTTTTTTTTTTTTTCTGTTTACACTAACTACACTATGGCCAAACTCTAATTAACTTTAGGTGAAGGAGGTCAAGAACAAAAAGTCTGAATTAACATAGAGGAATCATCAACTCTCACACAACACAAAGAGTACAATGGAATCTACTATATGATTTTTTTTTTTTGGTGGACATAGTAGCTTAGCAACACATATTTACTTCCTGTTATAAAAAAGATGGGTCCTATAAAATGAAGAGTTCCTGCATGGTTAATCATATATGCAGCCCGTTTTCCTTAGAAATTACGTGTAGAGCCCTAGGAAATAGATGGTCATGAGCCATTGTCTTAAAGGAAAAGTTTATGTCAATAACAAGGTCAAGTACAGAAATAAAAACACGGCAACGACAAGTCCAAAGTTCCTAGCAGAATCATTCCAATGCAAACAAAGTTGCTCCAGGTGTTGGTCTTCAATGCCCTGGCCGCTCATCACAGCCCCGGGAGCCTACCTGGCAGGGGAAAGAGCTGACTCCCGG
>PVJN01037448.1:0-20905 GCA_004026805.1 Lasiurus borealis | reverse complement strand
AGCATGGCATTTATGTAAAACAAACAAACCTTACAGATACATTTATGGGATTTTCTATTTTCCTCAGGTCAAAGCATATCTTAGTTCTTTCAAATTTCATTCTCAGGAGTGAGCATGTTGATTGATCATTTCATTTATTTTTCATGTACTCTTAGGGTTTTAATTCTTGGTTATTTAAATAAACAAAGAAAAAAAAAGAACATTTAAAAAATATACATAGAATCACCACCTTAAAAGTTTGGAAGAATGACTCAACCATACTTCTAAAATGTATCTTAAATAAAACCATCAATGGGCTTCATTTATGAAATTATGAGTATATTTTATTGGTAATTTTTAAAAGAAAAATGAGATTTTTAAACTCAACGTAAATGTAAGTTGATCTTGTTCCATTTTAAGCTTATTAATCCATGTTGTATTGGAACCATTTTTGTTTTTATTTTTGTTTTTGTTAAGCCTTACTTGAGGATATTTTTTTCCATTGGATTTTAGAGAGAGTGGAAGGGAGGAAGGGGAGATAGATAGGGTAAAAGAGAAATATCAATGTGACAGAGACATACTGATGAGTTGCCTCTTGCAAATGCCCTGATCGGGGCCAGGGATCAAACCTGCAGCCCTTTGGTGCACAGGCCCATGCTCTAACCACATACCAGGGCATAAAACTATTTCTACATTTAAAGTTTTTATTTAGTTTTATTGTGGCTTAAGATATTATAATATAATGTTTCTGAGAGCTTCTAATAATGTAAGATCTTCCAAAAAGCAAGTTAAACACCAGTTACAAGTATAATAGAGAAATAGCCTACTCATACTAACAACAAAAGCATAGTATATCTAGGTGTAGATTTTTTTTGTTTCCTTTGTTTCTAGGTGTATATTTTTAAGATAATTTAGATTATATGTAAGGAAAACTATTAACATTCTCTACAGATATACACAAATGAAGCTTTGTATGTTTTAAAACGCAGTTTTGAATATAGACATGCATTGCCTTAGAGAGAAAGGCACAATGGAGATGTTAAATTTCTCTAAATATTTTTCTAGACTTAGTGAAATTCTAATTAAAATTTTAATTGCATTATATGAAATTTGATCATCTAAAGGTCATCTGCAATAATATAAAATCAAAATATTACTGGAAACATTCTAAGTACAAAATAGGGCTGGGACATGCTCTTTTAGTTCCAAAAGTATTTAGGGAAATATAGTAAAAATAAGCATGTCATACTAATTTAAAAGTAGGCATATTAACCTATATACCATTAAATTATATATATTCTATAATATTTTATATATAATTTATATATATTATATATATCAATGGTCTATAGCCCCCCCATATATATATATATATATGTGCGCGCGCGCGCGCACACGCGCGTGTGTGTGTGTGTGTCCTGTGGGTTGTAACCCCTTTGGGGGTCGAACGACCCTTTCACAGGGGTTGCCTAAGACCATCAGAAAATGCAGATATTTACATCATGATGCATAACAGTAGCAAAATTTCATGGTTGGGAGTCACCACCACATGAGGAACTGTAAGCAAGGGTCATGGTCTTAGGAAGGTTGAGAACCACTGATATATATATAGATAGATAGATATAGATATAGATATACCTATGGACCATTGAATAATTTAACATATGACAAAGTTTTAGAAGTCTTTAGATATAATTAATTCATAAAGGAAAAGACTGTGTTTTATAATTCCTTCAGAATTTATTCACCATTTTAGTCTTGAATATCTACTACATGCCTAAACCCACACGAGTTGCTAGAAATATCAAAGAAAATATATAAGATCCACACCCTTATAGAATATAAATCTTAGTGAGTAAAAAGATACAATAAATAACAAATAAATATATGATATGTCAGGCAGTGAAAATGCTATGAGAAGCATTAATAAGGGAGGCAGAGATTGACTGTGGAATGAAGTGGTAATATGTTATAGAAGGTGACCAGAGAAGTTGTTCTTCTAAGAGGCATTTGTACAGACTTATGGAATATTTTATAAAAGATTGGCAAAGATGAGAGAAAAGATATTAGCATAAGGATATAGGGAAAGAGTTTTATATGCTACTGGTGAATGAATAGATTGATACAGCTTTTCTGCTATGCATTTTGGCAATATGTCTATGAATTTATTTTTCATTAAGGAAATAATTAAACAAGTGGCAAAAATTCATATTGAAGTACTTTTTATTGAAATAAAAAAAGGAAGTAACCTCAAATTTATTAAAGTGTAGTGGTAAAGTAAAATCATGTTATATACAAACAAGGAGAGATTATGTACCCATAAGAAGAGATAAAATGCTTTCATACAAAAAGTTATAAAATTGGAAATACTGTGTAACTCCATGAATATAAAATTATGTATCAACTTTCTTTCGTTCTCTCTCACACACATATCTAAAAATATATTTGTTAATATATTGACATAGATTGCCTAAGGGAGATGGGATTTTGAGTGTTTTTTAGCTTCTTTATGTTTCCATTGTAAGAAATACTTAGAGTAAGCATATCTTATTTTTAAAATGGCATATAAAATAAAGTTCTGTTTTAAAACACTCTACATGAATATCATTTCTGGAGTAGTTACAAAGAAGTTACTACACTATTAACGCAGGTTAATTAATATAATTTAAAAGTAAATTTTAAACAAACGTGGTGAAGTAGCATGTGAACTGAGAGTAATGCCATCTTTTGGGAATAGGGCAAAAATGGTCATTGGTAAAAAGTCAAGGATACAAGTTAGTCATTTCCATAAGTCATATGGGAAGAAAGGAAGATCTTTAAAGGCAATGAAGCTAAAGACATCTAATAAAATCCTATATAATAAAAGGCTAATATGCAAATTGTCCCCTTGAATGTGGAGTTCAACCAGGGAGTGGGGCCAGCCAGCCAACCACACATGGCCCCTCCTCCTGGCAAGTCTGGTCTAATAGGCCCTGATCAGGGCAGGCTGGCCAGATCCTACCCATTCAGGAATTCTTGCACCAGGCCTCTAGTAGTATAGAATGAAGGGCAATAATGTGAATAAATCCTAAAATGGGGAAAATTTTAAACTGAAATGCTAAAGGAAAAGATTCCCCTTCTTCTCAATGCCTTCTGTTCTGACCTTGGGTCCACCTTCTACTAGAAAAGGCAAATGGGCATTTCTTTAATTATTGTCAGCTGAATCCAGTGGCATTCGAAAAGCCACGTTCTGTAAACACACTTTGCCAAATGGCAGAAGTGTTGTCAGCTTGACCTTCAGTCAGGATGCCAGGGGGTGGCTTTTGTTATTTAAATCCAGTCAAGTACCAGGAATGAATATGACTCAGGCCCACCCAAGAATACACATAATCTCCTTTGTCTTGAATTATAGTAAAACTTCCTGTTTTTGGCTGTATAAAATAAACACGCTATGTTGGCTCTGGGTCCTTGTCCCTGTCAGAGGTCAGTAGCTCCAGCATTTCCCTTCTGTTTCTATTTCTGTCTCTTTCTTTCATTTTCTCAATACCCAGTCACCACTACTCAGGAACCAGACTGTTCTCTAGCCACACTGGACACAGAAAAGAGAGAATTATCTACAAATAGTAATCCCTTTGAAGAAGACATGGAGTTGTTATGAAGCAGACAGTGGTATTAAAAGTTTCTATCAATGATTCATAACAAATGAAATTTAATGCAGTGAAGTATATTCTGTGCCTCCTATTTAAAAATTCTGTAACATTTTAGACTTAAAAACTTTTAAAAATACTTGTTTATTGCTTAATTACAACTCTCTTATCAATACAGAATGTTACATTCTATTTCAATAATAATCAAATCTAAAACCATACTTTTTTTTTTATGTTCACTGGAACAGGTGGTAACCTGTTTATTAGGTGGTAACTGGGTTATCCCCTCAGCCAGATCTGTTTCTCTCTCTCTATTGCTTTCAAGGTAGATATTTTCACTATCTATAAGGTCTACAAAGTCAGAAACTCATATCATCTTTAATTCTTTCCTGTCTCTTAACTCAGTGCAATATCTGCCACTGAACCTTATAGATTTTCCTTAATATCTTTAAAATTTATCCTCTTTTTTTTTGTCCTCACTGTCACCACCTTAGCTCATGCTTTTATGATTTCTGCAATTGAGATTACTGCAACAATCTCATAATTCTTTACTATGTCTTGTTTTCTGCAATTCACCCAATGCCAAGATAACAGTGGTCTTTCTGAAGCATAAATTCAGTTGTTCCACTTAAAAAACATTGAATGTATCCCCTTTTATTACAGAAGAAAATCTAAAATAGTACAAATGTTTTACTACTCATTCTCTCATTTTGTTCCTCCTAGATCCTACTATAATCACATTGGAGCATTCTAAAATAACTGTTTTGCCTTGGGTGTGTCTATTCCACTGTACATTTACACAGGATGTTCTTCTATATGACACATCCTAACTTCTTTCAAACTTCTCTTCAATCCTTCTATTATCTCTTTGTTTTAAACAAGGTTAACATATACTAGTTTTTAAAAATCTAACATATAATTTGGTCTCAGAATCTTTTTCTAATTAAATATAAAATAAATACTTTTATAGTACCTGTAATTACTGTATCACAATCTATATCATAATGCAATGAAATTGTGTATTCATTTGTTAGTTCCTCTATTTATAGCATTTGATGGAAATTTTTAAAATATTCATATATGCTGAATCTGTGACTGTGAAAGTAAATATTTGCTGAATGTAGAACCTGGAGGTAATACATCTTATCTGTTTGAAAACATCAAATCCCAACAACTGGCTATATATACTTAGGCCATCCAAAGAATCCAGTTTCTTGCATTTAAAAAAAAATGTTGGAATTTATAGAGTATTTTATCTTGTGTTTCTAACAAAACATAAATTCATTTTCTTAAGATTGTACACTAACAACTATTTTTCAGAAGTTTTATTGTTATGTATGATTTATTTATTATAATCCCTATAAACTGTCTTAGAAGTGAAGCATTATGTATTCAATATCTGCTATGTGTCAGATACTGGATTATAGTAGATTTTGGAGTAGAAGAAAAATAACAGGTGCATTCCTAATCCCTCTGAAATCATTGGTCTTAATCTTCTGTATGGGACAAAAAAAAATACCCAACAACAAATGTATTGATAAAGTCGCTTCCTTGGATAAAAATATGAAAAGTCTATAAAAACAAATAAACTTGTTGGTTAGACAAAATGTTAGTGTAGGTGTCAAAGAATAAAAATTGTAACAACCACTTATTGTTTTCATGATACTTTGACCTCGTAAGGAAGTGGATAACTATCAACCTTCAAAGGTATCAAATGTTATTTCATGACTTAAAACTATTTGATTGTCACTTACAGGGGTTTATACCAGCAAGATTATTGTAATATTGAAAGGGGAGTAAGATTAGGCATGGACCTTGCTAGGGAATATAATTTTGGTAGGCAGATGGGAAGGGGAATACTTGCTTTTAGCAAAGACCTAGTGTTGGATTAAGCACTCTAGTGCGATTAATACAAACTGAAGGACTTTTTCCCCAGTATATTAGTATCAACACTTTGTCACTCACTGCCTAGATAGAATTAATCTAGAATTGGAACTGGAATCAAACCCAGTGGATGAATGTAAGAAAGACTGTATCATTTAAAATAAATGGAATAATAAGGAAGTGAGTCTTTTGGGAATTGTAGAAAGATAAAAAGGAAAGGATTGTAGAATGCATGCTGCCATTTCCAATTCAGATTATATTAATATGAGTAGAATGTTCTGTCAGGTTACATAAACATGTTTTTTCAGACAAGTATATCATGTAGATGTGTTAAATATATCCTACTGCATTATTAGGAATGGTTTCCTAATAGAGAATACCTCCTACTGTCAGAAGTAATGTTCAATCTGCTTTATTATAACAATATAATTTTAATGTAGTTCATAGGTTTGTATCCAGTTAGGTAGGTAAGGCCTAGTGCAAGGTTAGTTCATATGCAGTATATAAGAGTATCTCCATCTTTAACAGCTGCTGGAACAGAAGACAACATGATTTCTAAATATCATTTCATTGCCACATATAATATTTATGCCTTTGCTTACGATTTTTCATTGATTGTTTAGTTCTCTGGCTTTCAAATAGCTATCTTTCTCAATTAGAAATTCAGCATCTCATAGATGATTCATAGTTCAAGAGTTTACCAATTTCAGAATTAGGAAGAAAAACCTCTTAATATAGCTAAAGAAATAAGTATGCTTTAATCCACTGGTTGGCAAACCATGGCTGGCAAGCCCCATTTGGCTCTTTGGCCCCTTGAGTGTGGCTCTTCCACAAAATACCATGGCCTGGGTGACTCTATTTTTAAAAAGTGGCATTAGTAGAAGTTTAAGTTTAAAAAAAATTGGCTCTCAAAAGAAATTTCAATCGTTGTACTATTGTACTTGGCTCTTTTGACTAATGAGTTTGCTGACCACTGCCTTAGTCCATTTAGATTTTTATAATAAAAACACTGGACTAGATGCTTTATAAATAGTAGAAATTTATTTTTCATAGTTCTGGAGACTGGAAAGTTCAAGATCAAGGTGCTGGCAGATTTGGTATCTGGTAAGATTTGCTTTTCTTATAGAAGGCACTTCCTTTTGGTGCCATCAGATGGTGGAAGGGGCAGGCAAGCTCTCTGGGATCTCTATCAAGACAGATCCTTTTATGAAGATTATGGCCTCACCTCTTTGGGGATTACAATGTCAACATATGAAGTGTGAGGAGTAACAAAAACATTCAGATCATAACAGTAACTCAGAGATGTATCAAACAGGATCGCTGTTGTCCTCTTGAGAAAGTAAGATGAAATGCCTTTCCTTCATTCCTTCTTTCCTGATGAGCCTATAGTCTGATAAAAGAAAGAGGGAAGGCAGGTAGAGTGGAGGGAGGGAAAAGATCAACAAATGAACTCACATGTGTACATGCATAACCCAAGGACAAAACAGTGGCTGGTGAAGGCTAAGGGGGAGAGCAAGGGGAGAAAAAAGGGTACATACGTAATACTTTCAACATTCAATATTTATTTAAAAAAATATTGGATTCATTTTTTAGTCAGGATAGTTCTAACTGTTCAAGATTAGATTGATATCCAACTTATTTTATTCTCTAATTAGTTTGTAATTCTGTTTCTTGAAGCCACAACATAATAATAATAGAATGATAATAGCCAATTGTGTAATTACCTATATATTCTAAAATTTTATCTTTGAGACCATATATTTTAGTCATTTCTTTTGAGCACTTTTTAAATCTACTTCAATCTATATACTTATCCTTTGAGATAGATGCTAATATTTCTACATAGAACTTTGGAAATTGTAACCTAGAAAGTTTAAACAACCTTCACACAACTACTAAATGACCAACCCAAGTAAAAGAGTCTAACTCAGTTTAAGGTTCATTTTTGTTAAGAATTATACAGTGCTACCTTATGTGGGCCTATTGTGGTTTCTGGGAAGACACTTTAGAGGCAAGTCAAATTCCAGGAAGTTACACGGGTCATGAATGGACAGTTAATGTTGTACTCATAGATAGAATTAACATAATTAAAATGTCTATACTATCCAAAGCAATCTACAGATTCACACAGTTCCTATCAAGATAACAATTATGAATTTCACAGAACTAGAACAAATGTTTCCAAAAATTTTATGGGACCATTAAACACCCCAAATAGCAGCAGCAATCGAGAAAGAGGAAAGAAGCTGGAGGAATCACAGAACCTAATATCAAACTATACTTCAAGGCCATAGTAAATCAAAACAGCAAGATGCTGGTATAAAAACAGACATATAGATCAATGAGACAGAACAGAAAGCTCAGAAATAAACCCATGCCTTTATAATCAGTTAATATTTAAGAAAGGAGGCAAAAACATATGCTAGATGAAAGATAGTCTATTCAATAAATGATGTTGGGGAAATTGGTTAGATACATGTAGAAACAATGAAACTAGACCACCTTCATACACCACACACAAGAACAAATTCAAAATGGATTAAAGATTGAAATGTTAGACTCAAAAGCATACAAATCCTAGAAGAAAACATGGGCAATAAAATCTCAAACATTTCTCACAGCAATCTTTTTTCTGATATATCTCTTCAGGCAAGGGAAACAAAAGAAAATAAAAGATAAACAAATAGAACTACATTAAAGTAAAAATTTTTTGCATAGCAAAATGAAAAAACAACCCACTGAATGGGAGAACACATTCACTGATATATCTGATAAGGGGTTAATATTGAAAATTTATAAAGAATTTATAAAACTCAACACCAAAAGTCACACAATCCAATTAAAAAACTGGCAAAAGACCTGAATTAAAAAATAGGCAAAAGACTTCTGCAAAGAGGACATACAAATGGACAGTAGATATATGAAAAGATGCAAAATGACATTAACCATCAAAGAGATGCAAATTAGAACCACAATTTATCACCTCACAACTATCAGAATGACTTTATCATCAATAAATCAACAAGCAACAAGTATTGGGGAGAATGTGGAAAAAAGGAACCCCTGTGTACTGTTGGTGGAAATGCAGATTGGCACAGCCACTGTGGAAAGCCATATTGAGCTACCTCAAAAACTTAAAACTGGTGCTGTCTTATGACCCATTGATTCCACTTCTGGGAATTTGTCCTAAGAAATCTGAAACACTAATTCAAAATAATATATGTACATTTATGTTCATTGCAGTGTTATTTACAAAAGCAGCCCAAGTGTCCATCAGTAGATGAGTAGATAAACTAGCTGTGGTACGTTTACACAATGGAATACTAGTCTGCCAGAGAAAGGAAGAAAATTTTACCCTTTGCAACAGCATGGATGGACTTGGACAACAACATGCTACTAGTAAGTGAAATAAGGCAATCAGAAAAAGAAAAGTACTGTATGATTTCACTAATGTGGAATTTAATAAACAAACTGAACTACCAAGCAAAATAGAAACAGACTCATAGATAGAAAATAAGTAGAAAACTAGTGGGGAGAGGGTAATGGTATTGGGAGGGATGGAGAGATAAAATAAGAGAGAACTCATGAATAAGGACAACAGTGCAGTGATTTGTGGTGATTGGGGTTGGGTAAGGAGAAGCAGAAGAGGGTTTAGAAGGGTTAAGTGGTGATGGAAGAAATAAAATAAAATACAAATAACCATCTGTAATATTGCCTTTAAGAAACCCACTTTATATATAAGGCACAGTGAGGTGAAAAGTGTAGGATTAGACAAAGGCACCATGCTGACACTAATTTTAAAAAGCTGGAATCATCATATTATTATCAGACAAAGCAGAGTACAGAAGAGGAAATGTGATCAGGGGTTTGGGGGAGGGGGAATGACTTGGTGGAGCATGAGAGGTTTTTAGGTCAGTGAAACTATAGATATCATGCATTTCTCAAAAACCATAGCATGTGCAACACTGTACCCCTCAGGACCTCCAGACTGGCCTAGGCTGAATTTTGGCTCCTTTAACTCAGGAAAAAAGGTGGGGGAAGTCTGTCATGGAAGAAACCCAGGCAAAACATGTAAAACAATGAAACTAAAAGGTTCTGACCGGGTCTGCCACAGAGATGCCAGGAGGATGAGATATGGTTTTATGACATAAAAGTTGGCAAATTGAGCCAGAGAAGGACATGCCCTTCCCAAAAGCCACTTGTGAAGATGGTTCAGTGGACTGAAGACCATTCCCAGGGCCACTTTGGGTGTGGGCTGATGACAGCAGAGTCACACTAGGCAAGGAGCCTAGGTCACTATATCATCCAGGAGCAGAGTCACCCCCTTCAAGGAAACTTGGACATGCTGGCTCCACAGCCTCCATGATTGTAGGACTCTCTCAATTCTAAGTGATTTCTCCTGAGATGTTAGGATTGAAATCTAGGTCCCTTTGTTAATACCTGTGTGGACCCCTTGAGTCCTGGGTCCCTGACTGCCCACAGTAACCACAAGGAGAGAGGGAGCCTTGGAGGAGAGAAAGCCCAGGGGCCTTGTGGGCAGCAGTGGGCATCCCTATAGCAGAAGGAAACTTTAAATCAGGAGAATGAGCCTCATCCAGGAATGAGCCAACATCTGTCCTGATTGGCTCTTATGCAAAGAAAGGGACATGACCTTCCCCTGCTTTGACATCCTTGGTTTGCTGTGGAGTCAGGTGGGGCTAGAGTGACCAATTTCCAGGCTGTGATCAGCGTTCTCTGCCTGAACCAGGGCCTGTAGAATTGTGTTATATTTCAGAACCAAATTAGGAACTGTTTTTTTGGCCTACTGGCCCCCCACTTCCCCAGCCCAATTGATCAGCTCTAGTTTCTAAGTACCTGGTTACCTTAGAGACAGAACACTCTGAAGGTTCTGAGTGATTATTTGTGCCCATCTGACACTGGTAGTCAGTGGCAGAACTGTGAGCCCAACCAGCCATGGAGGGGCTGCTGTCTGCCACAGCATCCATTTTCTCTCTGATGTGGGAGCACCAGTGCAGGATTCTGCTGGTGATTTCTGAGAACTTGAGACATATCCCAGGTCTCCCTGCATTCCTTTGGGGGATTCTCGTGGGATGCCTAGTGGTGGTGTCTGTGATAGTAGAGACAAAACATTTCAAGAAGTATGAAAGCTCCAGGTAAAAGGTGTTCTTCTCACGATGAAGTCTGTGCAAGATATAGTGAGGATATTGGGCAATTGACAGGAGCCAACCACACCATCAAGTCACCTGGGGTGGAGGCATGTCCTCTCTTATTACAGACTTTATTCTTGAGAGAACTGAGTACTTCTGGGCACGATTGACTTAGAGAAAATAGCAAGCAAGAGCCAACCTCCTAAACTTTCCCAAGTGACTGATGAAAAGCTGATCTCAAAAGCATTGGAGACTGATGGAGAACAATTTCAGAAAAACAATGGATGGTTTGAACAAAAACACTCATTAGCTAAAAACTCCAGAATTGCTCCAATAATAAATTATGGGATGGAAGTGGGGAAAATCCAAGAGGAGGATGATGAGGAGAAACAAAGGCTGGCGCAGGGGAACACACAAATGCTGGAGGTTTTGAAAGACAGAGGCAGTCAACCAATGTCAGTGGCTGGAAACCCAATGCTGACCATCCCCAAGCCTGACAAACTTGGAGATCACGTGGATAAAACGAACTTGGAATTCCAACAAAAGAGAGGCAGAAAATAGGGATCAATTTGTCCATGGGTTGGAAGTTGATCTCAAGGGTCTACCTCATGATGCTGAGGTCAAAGTGTCCCTTCAAAGTGTTGACAGGAAAATCAGAAATTAACCAGACAAATGTGGAAGCAAAAGCAAAGGAATGAAGGGCTTTGCAGCAGAAATAATGAATATGCAAACTGAGAAAGCATCTTTGCAGTGTGAAAATTCAAACTTAAAGAATGAGATTCCAAGGCTGTAACTGAAGCTTCATTTTCCCCTTGGTATATATAGAGATCCTGTAAAACAACTACAGAAAAAAAAACAAACAAAAACAAACAAACAAACAAACAAAAAACAAAAACAAAAACAAAAAAAAACACCCAACTGTGTAAGGAGGAAATGTGTGGCTTTGAAATAGAGAAGAAATTTTTCAACGTCTGGAAATAAATGAACTCCAACTTTTGGTTTCTGAGCATGGAAATATGGTCCAAGACATGAATCAGAAACTACGAAGAGGCACTTTCTGCTATGAAAATGAGATTTGATGCCATCAGAAAAGATCTGAAGAAGCCTGGAAGGCAGCCTAGGTCACTGAGAGCAAATTAGAGAACCTAAAGAGAGGAAATAATCACCCAATGGCAAATGGTGGAGGTCAGGTCTATGTCCAAGTTCTAGCCTTTCCCAGGTGGCTCTTTTGCTCCTGCTGCTGTATCCACAGTCCACAGAAGCCCTGAAGTGTCAGGCTGTTCCCTAGATCATTGGGTTTCCAGAAAAAATGTCACAAAGTAAGAACTCAAGAATCCAGGGCCACCTGTAGGTTTGACTCAGCAATCACAACAGTTGATTCCTTGATACCCACAACCAGGGCACAGCATCTTGTGTTTATGTTCCAGTTATCCTGATTAATCTCTTTTTAGTTTAGCTACTTTTACTAAAATGATGCCACATTTATTCTAGTCTGGCACAACATTATAACTTTATAGTAGTAGTATTTAAATATAGATCCTATCTAATAAAGAAGGAATATACTAATTGACTGCCATGCCCTCAAAGATGGTGGCACCCAAAGCCACAAGATGGCGGAACCTAGTCCCCTCAGTCCCCTCAGCCCCGCTGGAGTGGCAGGTGCACAGCACAGCTGCGTCTGCCCCCAGCCAGGTCTAGTTGCTCTATGCGCCCACCTCTGGAATCCCCCAGTCCCCTCAGTCCCTCAGCCGCTCAGGGCTGGCCTGAAGTGCAGGCAAGTTTTGGATGTTGGCTGCCCAGCCATCCAGAGTTGACCCAATGAACAACTGAACAACTGAACAAGCAGTCTGCATGGGGTGACCAGACTGATAAGGGAGTTAGTGAGGGACCACCAAATGACTGAACAGCAGGTTAGTGGGGTGGTCAAGCTGGCAGGAGGGCATTTGAGGGTGACCAGGCCAGTAGGGGGAGGATGTTGGAGGTGAATAGGTTAGCTGGAAGGGTATTTGGAGGTGACCAGGCTGGCAGGGGGGGCAGGTAAGAAGAGACCAGGCTAGCAAGGTGGGTGTTTAGGGCAATCAGGCCAGCATGAGGGTAGTTGGAGGTGATTAGGCTGGCAAGAGGGGCAGTGAGGGATAACTAGGACAGCAGGAGAGGCTGCTGGAGGCATCCAGGCTGGCAGAGGAGGGTGCAATTGGGTGAGACCAGGCTGGCAGTGGGGGACAGTTGGGGATAACCAGACTGACAGGAGGTGACAATTAGGGGTGACCAGGCTGGTGGGGGTGGCAGTTAGGAGCAACCAGGCCAGCAGCAGGTGGAAGTTAGGGGCAACCAGGACAGCAAGGGGGAACAGTTGGGGGTGATCAGGCCAGCACACAAAGGCAGTGAGGCGCAATCAGACCAGTAGAGAGGACAGTTAGGGTTGGCCAGGCAGGCAGGCATGTGAGCGATTAGGAGTGAGTGGTTCAGGCTTGTGAGAATATTTGCAAAATATTTTTACATTTTCTTCAGATTCAAAACAACTGCCAGTCCAGACCATCAGTTGGACATTCCCCGAGGAGTCTCAGATTGGAAAGGGTGAAGGCTGGGCTAAGGGGACCACCCTCCCCTCATGCACGAATTTTGTGCACTGGGCCTCTGGTTAGTTATATAATTCTAGAAAGATTGTATTTTAATTTACATGATCACTATTCCCTAAACTGTCCTCTAAGTTTGACATGGAAGTTTAAACAAAGACCATGATTGTATAATGTGGCTATTATTACAAATCTATAGAAGTAACAGATTTGTAATTTTGGTTGGCTTTAAAACAATGCAAAATAAAATTTAACAGGATAACATATCATTCAAACATAATATTTTCATGACTTTAATCCTAAATTCAGTTTAGTTCTAAATCATAGGATAATTTAGCCCTAAATTCATAGATTACAAATATTTAGATTTCTTTCCAGCTTTATATTTTTTCTTATTTTGTTGTTAAAACACTGTTCATTATTTAGCATATCTAAATTTTATCCTGTCAAAATAAAAAAGATTTCTCTTGTTGGAAAACACACATAAACTGGCTCTCATTCTCTCTTTCACACACACACACACACACACACACACACACACACGGAAGATACAAGGTCCTCCTAGTTGTTTTGAATCTGAAAGAAATGTAAAAATATTTTGCAAATATTGTTACAAATTTTAATGTTTTAAATAAATATTCCTCATGTCTTTTCATGACTCACTAGTTCATTTCTTTTTAGCACTAAAAATAGTACATTGTCAGGATGTGCCACAATTTATTTATTCAGCTACTAAAGAAAATTTTGGTTGCTTCTAAGTTTTGGCAATTATGAATGAAGCTGCTATAAACATTACGTATAGATTTTTGTGTGACTTAAGCTTTCAAATAATTTGCATAAATACAAAAGAGAACTGTTTCTGGATTGTTTGGTAAAAATATGTTTAGTTTTGTAAAAATATACCAAACTATCTGCATAGTTTATATATGTACATATATACATCAGAATATATTGGTATCAGAATATATATACATATATATCAGAATATATATGAAATATGTCTAAAATAAAGGTCATTGGCTCATTTTTAGTTGATTTGTTTGTTTTCTTATTATTGAGGTCAAGAGTTCTTTGTATATTTTAGATGAGTCTTTTATCTTTTCCTCCTAGTCTGTGGTTTGTCTTCTCATTTTCTTGACATCTTTTACAAAGCAAAAGTTTTACATTTTAATGAAGCCTAACATATCAATTCTTTTTTTTTCATGAATCATACATTTGTTGTTATATTTATAAAGTCATCACCATAATCAGTATCATCTAGGTTTTTGTCAGTGTCATCTTCTACTGGTTTTATAGTTTTGCATTATATTCATACAGAGTATTTTCATTGCTCTACAAACCTTTTGTTTCATCTACTCATCTCTCACCGTATGCTACCGCCCCCTCAGCCTCACCCCAGGCAACCACTGATCTATATACTGTCTCCATGATTTTGCCTTTAGAAACCTGTCCTGGCAGCATGCTCTTCTTTCTCCTCATTTACATTACCTCTTTTTTTCAGATACACAGCTCCCACACAGATAGCTTCAGTAACAAGATTTCTATTCATTTGATTTTCAAAGATCTAAATAAAATGGCTAGCATTATATTTCAGAACAATCTGAATATAGGAAATTTAACTCAAAGGAATCATCATCATCGTTAAGTCGATGAACCTAAGAAGGAAATCATAGTCTAAAAGAGTTGCATGTAATTTCATAACCTTTTTTTTGAAAAGGGAGATGTTTTTTTTAATAACCAATACTTAACATGAATTGTTTAGCTCATTATAGAATAGATCACACATAAATGTAATAAAAAATTACTACTTACCTCTCCCAAACAGCACATACTCAAATTCTTCTCAGAGTTCAAGGAATGTATATAAACAAATATCTCAACACCAAATGTCAACTTCTGCCTATCCTCAAATTATTTTCCTTTGTCTGAAGTCATAGATTCTGAAAGAAAAAAGAGAAGATGGTGAGTGTAATGAGAATAAATGCCAGTCATTACCACCACTGTTTTCAAACTGAGCTTTGCATTTTGTGCCCTGCACAGAGAAGCCTGTCCCTGGGGTTGAGAGTCTAAAATCCAGTTTACACTTTGCTTTTTAAAGGGTTGGATCCCCTGAAGCAAGAGACACCTTTCTAGAATTTGTTCACACAGTCTATTATAACACACACAGGGATGCAATGTAGACTGGGGTGGCCTTGGTATCTTCTTAGAAAAAAGTCCAGACTACAAAATTATGCAACACCTGTGTGCAGAATGATCTGTTTTTCTTTTTTCCATAACTTGCTTCTCTCCTTTTTTATTCCTTATTACACAATCCAGTTTCCTAAGAATTGTGCATATATTTTCTTTTTAAATTTTCTAAGAACAACCTTTCAAAAAAGGAAGTTACTTTCTTTTTAAAGAAGAGAATATTGAGTTTAACTTGCCAAACACCTAATACGCAGTAGAAACAGCTTTTAAGCCCATATCACTGAAGTAAGAGCTAATTTTGTTCTCAATATGCACTTTAATATTTAGGTGATCCATTTTTTAAAATTTTTTTAAAAAATAATCACCCGAGAATATTTTTCCATTGATTTTTAGAGAGAGTATAAGAGAGAGGGAAAGACCAAATGTGAGAGAAATATATTGATTGATTGCCTCCTGAACTTCCCTGACCAGGTCCCTGGCCGAGGAGAAGCCTGTACCTGAGGTATGTGCCCTTGACCATGATTGAACCTGGGACCTTTTGGTCCATAGGCCGATGCCAAACTGGTTAAGGCTATGTGATCCGTTTCTTACCATAGAAATATGTCTGTTGTTGCTGACCTACTTAAAATATTTCCTTTAAAATATTTAATATTGCCACTGAAGTCTCACAATAACAGTACTGAGCAGAAACTATAGATCATACCTTAATTCAACAGATGAGAACACTGAAGCCCAGAAAGTCTAATTACTTGACCTTGGCATCAGCCTTTAATTTATAAAAGTAGATTTTTTTTTATCTTCAGATTTCTTTTATCTTGCTCTGTCCCTCTTTACTACATATACTCTGTTGAATGTATTTTATATTTATATCAGAATCAAAACACCTTTAATTATTTTCACTTCTATCAAGATGGTATAAACTGGAACCCAATTTAACATCCTGCTTGAAACAACTGGAAAACTGGACCACATATACAATAATAATGACTTTAGGAGAGTTAATATTTTAAAATATTGTCTTTTCATTATGAACATGGCTAATCTCTTAATTTATCTAAATCTTCCTTAATATCTCTTAGCCATATTTCACAGTTCTCACATATACATCTTACAGATTTTTGATCTGATTTATGCCTAAATATTCAATAATTTTATGATAGTTTATCATATTTTTTTGTTAATTCCAATGTTAATTGCTCTTTTATTTGCATTATAAAAACTTATTAAATTCAGGAGTTGTAGTAGCTTTTTTGTTGATTCAGATTTCTATAAGGCAGATCATTTGATTTGTTAGTAAGGACAATTTCACTTATTTCTGTTCAAGCTGGATGCTTTTTATTTCTCTTTATACATGTCTGCACTGGGTATCACATCCAGTAAAATGCTGGATAGAAGTTCGGAGAACAAACATCTTTATCTTTTAGCTAATCTTGGGTAGAACTTTCAATATTTCACCATTAAACATGATGTTAGCTGTAGGATTTTTATGAACATCCTTTTCTGCTTTAACATAGATAAGATTATTACTATTACAGTGGAATACTAACTGATACAGATATTATTTAAAGAAAACAAGTACATTTTTGTGAGAAATTAAAAGTGCTTCCCATCATACCAATGCACATATAAACCCATTCTCTTTCCCACGCTGTTATGTTGTCTGCTACGACTGTCATCACAAGATAGCATAAGACTGGGTTAGATTACACAGACCTGGAAGTTGGAAGTCTGAACTCAAGGTGTAGAGAAGTTTAGTTCCTCTTGAGGTCTCCTCCTTGGCTTGAGGATATCCAACTCCTTGCTGTGTCCACACATGACCTTTTCTCTGTATGCACCCAGCCCTGCTGCCTCCTCCTCATTTTATAAAGACACCATTCATATTAGCACTTCACCCTATAACCTTTTTCAACTTCACCTTTGTGAAGGCCTTTTCATTAATTACAGTCACACTAGGAGTCAGGGCTTCAATGCAACTTAGTCCATAATAGTCATATTATTCAGTTCTATTTATGTGTCTTAGTGGAATTATTTTTCAATGAAACTTAGCTGACCAACTCTCATATATGACAACAATTTTAAACATATTTATATAAAGTAAATTTATAGTACTGTAACTATATCTATGGCTATATCATCTATCTTTATCTTAGCAAATCCTTGAAAGATGAAACACTAAGTATTGTACCATAGAAATGGTAAAGTGGTCAATAGCAAGGGCTTAGAATTTAAACAGATCATAATCTTATTTCTGGTTTCACCTTTTCAAAACATAAGCTCTGATATCAGAAAGGATAGGAACTTTGAGTCTTGGCTACTAAGCAGCTCTGCTTTAACTTGTTCACCCTTTATTACTCTTAAATGTAGAACAGAGTTTTTAAAATTAAAAGAATGCAAATATAACAATATTGTGAAGTGTGCCTTGAACATAGTGAATGCAAGACACACATTTGTTGTTTTTACTATAATTTCTCTTTCTTTCCTGTATTTATGGAAAGTATTTATGAAGATACTATTTCCAGGTCAACATCAGAACTGCCAATTCTAAGGCTAGGAATTGCTTTCCTCAGAGTTGTCTTTGTTGTGTGATTTCAAGTTGGAGTTTGCCAGTGAGAATTCATTTGCGATAGAGAAATAAAGGTCAAACAGTGAATTTATTCAATGCAGTCCATTGAACTGACAAAACAGCTTTGCAATCTTCAGCCTCCACTTTGTGATCACAGTTCTGAGAGTTGGATCTTCCATCTGTGCCAGTAGTTGAGGCTGAAAAGGTTACTGACTGTCCTATTTATAGTCATAATGCTCCTGATCTTCACACCCCACTTCACTTTTGTTCTACCATTATTAAGCCTTAATTGTTATATTAGTACCTTTGTTATCAATAATATGTGACGAAGATCTGTTTCCTGAAGGAACTCACATTGGTTATAAGGAATATTAAATAAGTTAGCATCTATCTTAAATGATACTTAGCACTGTTCTTGGCACATAGAGGATACAAAGTCAATGTTAATTTGTTCTCTTTCTATACTATGTTGCATGAGTATAGAAATATATATATTAGGTACATATGACATGGGAATATATTAAATTCTGTATTCTTTAATGTAGTTACTGTTATTATGCCAAATTTATAGATTGGATATCTAAATTTTAGTAACTTGCCTTATAGCATGCAGAAAAAAAGTAGTATTAGACCTGGGATTTAAACTCCGATATGACTGATTATAAGTGCTATTTACTTTTTATGAATCCATTTACATCCACAGATAAAACTTAATGAAAAATTCATGCTTCACAGAACATGATTTCTGCCTCTGATGTCACTATATGTCAGTTTCTGATTACTCTTAAGAAACAATAGAGGAAAAACATTAAATCGTGATCTAGATAAACCCCCCATAAAATAATGTGTAGAAAAAAGATAAGAGACATTGATTCTGATATCAATAAATTCTTTATTGCTGAAAGTATTACATATGTCTCCTTTTCCCCCCATTGACCTCTCCCAGCCTGCTCCCAGCACAGGCCTTCATCGACCGCCCCCCCAAACCCCCACAACTCCATTTCTGTGTCCATTAGGTTATGCTTATATGCAAGTGTGCAAGTCCTTTGTTTGATCTCTTACCCTTCCCCCATCCCCCCTTCCTTGCTATTCTCTGAGATTTGATGGTCTCTTTCATGCTTCTCTGTCACTGGCTCTGTTTTTGTGCATCAGTTTGTGCTGTTCATTATATTCCACAAATGACTGAGATCATGTGATACTTATATATCTTGTACTGGCTTATTTTGGTTAGCATAATGCTTTCCAGTTCCATCTATGCTGTTGCAAATGGTAAGAATTATTATTATTTTTTTTACAGCAACATAGTATTCCATTGTGTAGATGTAGCACTGTTTTTTAATCCTCTCATCTGCTGATGGCTACTTAGGCTGTTTCCAAACCTTAGCTATGAACATAGGGATGCATATATCCTTTCTGATTGGTACTTCTCATTTCTTGGCATATATTCTTAGAAGTATGATTTCTGGGTCAAATAGGAGTTTCATTTTAAGATTTTTGAGGAAACTCCATACTGTTTTCCATGGTAGCTGCACCAGTCTGCATTCCCACCAGCAGAGGGTTCCCTTTTTCTGCACATCTTTGCCAGTATTTGTCCTTTGTCGATTTATTGATGATTGCCATTCTGACAGGTGTGAGATGGTACCACATTGTCATTTTAATTTGCATTTCTTAGATTATTAGTGACTGAGCATTTTTTCATATGCCTCTTGGCCTTATGTAGGTTCCCTTTCACGAGAGTTTGTTCTACTTCTATTTAGGTCCTTTGCCCATTTATTGATTGGATTGTTTATCTTCTTTTTGTTAAGCTGTATAAATTCTCTATAACTTTTGGAGATTAAATCCTTATTGGATGTAATATTAGCAAATGTGTTTACCCATGTAGTGGACTTTCTTGTTATTTTGATGATGGTTTCTTTTGCTGTGCAGAAGCTTTTTATTTTGATGTAGTCCCATTTGTTTATTTTCTTCTTAGTTTCCATTGTCCATTGAGATGTATTGGTAAACATATTGCTATGAGCTATACCTAATATTTTGCTGCCTATGGATTCTGCAAAGATTTTTATGGTTTTCCATCTTACATTTAAGTTCTTTAACCTTTTTGAGTTTGTTTTTTGTATGGTGTAAATTGGTGGTCTAGTTTCCTTTTTTTTATATATATATCCAATTTTCCCAACAACATTTTATTGAAGAGACTGCGTTGACTCCATTGCATGCTCTTGCCCTCTTTATAAAATATTAATTGAGCATAATGGCTAGAGTGGAATTCAGGGTTCTCTTTTCTGTTCCATTGGTCTATATGTCAGTTATTGTGCCAGTACCAAGCAGCTTTGAGAGGAATAGCTTTGTAATATAACTTGACATCTGGTATTGCAATCCCTCCAACTTTGTTCTCATTTCTCAGGGATCTCTCTCTCTCTTTTTTAATTAAATCTTTATTATTCAGATTATTATTTGTTTCTCTTTTTTTCCTTCCATAGCACCCCTCCACCCAGCTCCCACCCTTCCCTCTGCCCTTACCTCCCTCCCATTGATCTTATCCATAGGTGTATAATTTTTGTCCAGCCTCTCCCTGTACACCCCTCATCCCTTTCCCCTGAGAATTATCAGTCCACTCCTTTTCTGTGCTCCTGATTCTATTATATTCACAAGTTTATTCTGTTGATCAAATTTTTAATTCACTTAATTTTTAGATTCACTTATTGATAGATATGTATTTGTTGTTCATAATTTTTTGGCTTTTACACTTTTCTTCTTCCTCTTCTAAAAGAGTACCTTTCAGCATTTCATATAATACTGGTTTGGAGTTGATGAACTCCTTTAGCTTTTTCTTATCTGTGAAGCTCTTTATCTGCCCTTCAATTCTGAATGATAGCTTTGCTGGATAGATTATTCTTGGTTGTAGGTTCTTGCTATTCATCATGTTGAATATTTCTTGCCACTCCC
>PVJN01037447.1:0-20905 GCA_004026805.1 Lasiurus borealis | reverse complement strand
AACCCGCTGAGAAAAGCTCTTTTCATCAATAAAGGAGAAGCAAAGGTGATTATCCATAACAAAACTAATCTTCTATATTGCTTTAATCACCTGAAACCACTTTAACTGTTTATGTGGGAACTGTTATGTGTGTGGAGAGGGTGGGGGCGCGGGGGGAGGGTTGCACGTAAAAGTGTCTAATCTCCAGGTTGCAAGAAAACCTAGACACCCCCAAGATCCTGCTCACACTCTGTTCATCATTTGCCCTCTCCTCTAGATTCTGTTTTCTCTTGCTTATTCAAATTCTTCACCAACTGCAAATCCAACCATTCTAGAACTTGAAAATTAGCCAGGTAATTGGTTTAACAGATGCTTCCAGAATAGCCGTTGTGTTTATTGTTACAGTATCTGAACAAAGTAGATTGTAAAGCCCTTTCCTTCCTGGACTGAGCATCTACATGGCATATTGAGCGTTTTTATAAACAGAAAGAACATAATTACCTCGGTTTTAATAGGTGCTATTACCAGCACGTTATTACTATTACGTGATTTTTTAAGAATAATTATTTAGTCGAAACCGGTTTGGCTCAGTGGATAGAGCGTCAGCCTGCGAACTGAGGGGTCCCAGGTTCGATTCTGGTCAAGGGCATGTACCTGGGTTGCAGACACATCCCCAGTGGGGGTTGTGCAGGAGGCAACTGATTGATGTCTCTCTCTCATCGATGTTTCTGGCTCTCTATCTCTCTCCCTTCCTCTCTAAAAAAAAAAAAAAATCAATAAAATATATTTTTTTAAAAAATTAGAAAAAAAAGAATATTTATTTATTAGTTCATAATTTGAGCTTGAGGAATCAAAAACACTTTCAGGTTTAATGACAGACTTTAACCAAGATAGGAATCACAGGGACCTGTAGAAAGAGCTCTTGTGCACTATTTTCATCTAGAAAGCCCTACAGAAAGAACTCTATGGCCATAACAGCCCTCTGCCCCCAACTTTTCATTCCCTTTAGAAAAGAACTTCCTGCCAAAACCCGTTTGGCTCAGTGGATAGAGCGTCAGCCTGCGGACTGAAAGGTCCCAGGTTTGATTCCAGTCAAGGTTGTGTATTTTGGTTGCAGGCACATCCCCAGTGAGGGGCGTGCAGAAAGCAGCTGATCGATGTTTCTAACTCTCTATCACTCTCCCTTCCTCTCTGTAACAAATCAATAACATAAAAAAAAGAAAAAAGAACTTCCTTTCCTTTATTTTCAGAGGGACTTGCTCTGGCTCACCCTGGCTGCACCTACCAGTTTGCAATCCTTCCAATTTTCACAATAAATGTGTTTGTAGTTGTGTTTGTTGTTGTTTTTGAAAGAACACATGGGTGACTTTTTGAGGTTGACAACACTTACACAGATCTCAAAATTGGGGAACCAATTGCCATTAAAGTGTGTGCGTGTGTGTATTGTTGTTCTTTAAAGTTCTTGTGAAACCACCCCAAAAATTAAGAAGATTACAATTATCCTACTCATGAAGTTGGGTTGATGAAGAAAAATGGAAAGAAGCTAAAAACTAGGAGAAACTCCCATTCAGTCCCTTTATAAAGAAGCAATGAAATGTCGGTGATATCAAGCGCTTTCATGATAACAAATGACAGGGATCGGAACACACTACCCCAAATACGCCACCTTATTCCCCTGAACCCAGGCCTCCTTCAGAGATACTGTGGATTCGGTTCCAGACCACTACGAGGAAAGCGAATAGTAACCCTTTTGCTGTAATCTGCAACCATTATACCAGTGGTTCTCAACCTTCCTAAGGCCTCGACCCTTGCATACAGTTCCTCATGTGGTGGTGACTCCCAACCATGAAATGTTGCTACTGTTACGCATCGTGATGTAAATATCTGCATTTTCCGATGGTCTTAGGCGACCCCTGTGAAAGGGTCGTCCGACCCCCAAAGGGGATGTGACCCACAGGTTGAGAAACGCTGCATTATATCCACTCTTCTTCCTTTCACCCACTTCCCCATGTAATCTTTGTCCCTCTCCCCAATATAAGTAGCTGGTTATGGAGTGGCGAGGGGACGGAGCAGACTGTCATGGATGACTTACTGCTCTCCCATGCTGCCGGCATTACTGGAATGAATGCTCATATATAATTCAATCTGCCTCTGCTTAATTGGCTCAAATAGTGACAGGCAGCCTGGACCCACTGGTTGTCCTGTTTCAAACTGAGAGGTGCCCCCCCTATATCCGGAGGAAAGAAGCACCCCTCTCTCCAAAGACAGAAGGATGCTAAGAGGAATCTGAATGAACAGGCCTCGCTAACTTTCCCTCAGTTCACACCCTCAGCCCTTTGTCTGGCACAGTGGTCAGCAAACTGTGGCTCTTTGGCCCCTGGAGTATGGCTCTACCACAAAATACCCTGCCCTGGGCAAGTCTATTTTGAAGAAGTGGCATTAGGAGAAGTTTAAGTTTAAAAAATTCGGCTCTCAAAAGAAATTTCCGTCGTTGTACTGTTGATATTTGGCTCTGTTCACTAATGAGTTTGCCGACCCCTGGCCTAGCACATCTGCCCACAACTTTTCACTTTTCATTAAATTTTAATGGCTTTAACTCAGGTTTAACTATGTCTTCAGATCTTCCTTTACTCGTGAAAGCTCCTGTGTCACATAAAACTTATATTAAAATATTAAATATGTCTGCTTTCCTCTTGTTCATCTGTCTTTTGTTACAGGAGCCCCAGCTGAAAGTCTAGAAGAAAAAAAATTTTTTTTCTTGCCCACACAACAAACCAAAGATCAAGGAACATGACTGAAGAACAAAATCCAAACTTAGGACAAGAAAGGAGAAGACAATTGTTTTACAAATTCTCTCAAAATTTGCCAATACACTTCTCTTGCCCCTATGTCTTAACATTATGCAGATAGAGAGTACAGTCAATAATATTGTAATAGCTATGTGTTAAGTCAGATGGGTATGAGATTTATTGGGATGATTGTTTTGCAAGTTATGTAATTCTAATCACTTGGATATATACCTGAAACTAACATAATAATGTATGTCAACTGTAATTGAAAAGTGCCTACTGTATATTATCTGCATGAAATAGTTCCAGTTGTACGTATGTGTAAATCTAATAGAAAGTATTTGTATGTCTATTTGAAAGACTTCAAATATCTAGCCAAGCTGGGCATCACTTCTTGTTCTATCAAATAAATACTCATCCCCATTCGTTTCTATTATAAATACAAAATATAGTCCCACATGAAACAACAGAAGAGAGCTTATGGCCAAAAAAGGAAAACAAAAAGATATGATAAGAAGGTGATCAGCACTGAGGCCTCTAGTGAATTGTGGGCCCCAATGTATTGAACCCCCCAGAAAATATGAACATCTTGTACTTTCACAGTGGAAAGACATTGATTAACACCTCCCCTTATCACATCTGTAAACGGGTAACTTCCTACATCTGATTTATTTAAAAGTAGCATCTATTTAAAGTACGACAATAGGTAGAGAACAAAATAAATTGAAAGATTGGCCATCAACCCTCAAACACACAGAATGAAACAGCATAACAAGAATTCCTATAATAATAATACAACTCCAAAACTTTAACTCTCTCCTCATATCTGTGGTTGTACTAATGCATCGCCTTCCACAGGGATAGTCCTAAAACACTCCCCCTGGATGAACAAAGCCTGGAATTGAATCCAAGAAAGCCAGGGAGCTAAAACTAGATTATACCTTCAGTTGCGCCACTAATGTTCTCTAGGACTGGGGGTCAGTGGCTTAACCTCCGAGCATCTTTGTTCAGCCGTCGGCAAAAGAACATGGATGGCTTTCCCGCCAAGCTCTAAGAGAAAATGAAAAAAAAAAAAAAAAAAAAAAAAAAAAAAAAAAAAAAAAAAAAAAAGGACCTAGAAACTGCAGGTTGCGCTGAATCCCTTGGATAAAGATTCTATAAATATTTACCACTGTTGTTATTATTTCAGTAAAGCAGGCTTCAGCCCAGACACAACTATTTTGACTGCACATGCAGTGCCACCGGGGGAGAGAAGACAAAAATCGCTTTCATTAAGTAGCAATATGAACTTGCATCCAGTCGGCATTCGTCCCTGTAATAGTTTTAAATGCCCACAGCGTCCTAATATGTGTAACATATAATAAAAAACAGCGTGCACTCTAAGAGGTGTGTCGGGTAAAAGGGAAGGAAGGACACAAACATACAGAATAAGACAGAAAAACATAACAAGAAATGCTATTAACAACAGAACAATGCGGATGAGCTCACTTACAATGAGGGGAAGAGGCCAGATACACATCCATGTTGTATGATGCTATTTATAGGAAACTCAAGAATGGGGGTGACTGTTCTGTTAGTAAAAGTCAGAACAGCGGTTGCCTCTTACTGGTGGGTGGATGAAGATGACCTAAGAAGGACCATGAGGTGCTGGAAATGTTCTAGATCCAGGGGTTGGTCTCCTGGGAAGATACATATGTAAAAATTCATCAAACTGCACACTTCAGATGCATGCTTTCTATGTATATTATACCGCATGCATAGGTTGATTGGGTATAGCTCTGCACAATTAGAACAAGTGGATGTCAGAGAGGCACGGGAGTGACTGGAGTGGTTAGGGCAGTGGTTGTCAACCTTCCTAAGGCCACGACCCTTGCATACAGTTCCTCATGTGGTGGTGACCCCCAACCAGGAAATTTTGCTACTGTTATACATCGTGATGTAAATATCTGCATTTTCCGATGGTTTTAGGCAACCCCTGTGAAAGGGTCGTTCGACCCCCAAAGGGGCCGTGACCCACAGGTTAGGGGGATGGGGCAGGGTCCCTCAGAGAATGTTCTAGGAGTATAGTTTCTATGCCAGGTGGGACTTGATTGGGCAAAGAGGAAGGGAGTGGACATTTCCCTCAAAGGAATAGCAGGAGCTTCCCAGATAGTCCAAGACCATCTTCCCAAATCATTGAAAACACCACAGACCGGGGCAGGCTAGAAAAGATCAATGGAGGTGGGATTGGGGGAAGAGGACATATGTAATACTTTCAACAATAAAGATTTAAAAAAAAAATACCACGGACCTACAACTACAACAAAAGTTCTAGGATAAAATGTCTTTCTTGCCTTTTTTTGTTAATCCTCACCAGAGGCTATTTTTTCCATTGGTTTTTCAAGGGAGTGGAAGGGAGGCAGGGAGACAAAGAAAGAGACACATGGATGTGAGAGAGACACATCGATTGGTTGCCTCCCACACATGTCCGGACAGGGGCAGGAAGGGTGTGCCAGCCACACAGAGGATCGAGGCTGGGCAGTGTCCACCACAGGAGCTATTGGGACATCACTCCCATCTTTAAATTAGCTGTGAGCTCACGTTGGCAGTCAGACCAGCCCATTACTTCCACACTGTCCTCATGGTTTTCACAGCCAACATCTAAGAAGGCCATTTGGTTTTCTCCCCAAAAGAAAGTGCATCTGACTGTGTATGGCATCAGGCGGGCACCAGGTTTATCAGGGGGTCACTTTGTAAGTTACACAGATGTCTGATCACTGTGTTGTACGTCTGAAACCAATACAATTGTGTATGTTAGCTGTAATTTAAAAAAACATCTTTGCCATTCATGACAACAAGAAAACACTAGTCTCCTATTAAAGTTCAACCTGGTGTTTTAAAAAAAAAAAAGAAAAGGAATCTCATCTTACTACTAAAGGTACAGATTGGTTTTGGCAATACTTCCTATCCCCTGTATTAGCGACAATAATAAAACAACGTGATTATAATGCTAATCACACGGCAGTAAGCTCAAGTTGGTCTCCAGAAATGAATTTCCTTCAGATCCCAGGAAATTTGGGGGGAAGAGAGACACAGAAGGAACGTTCAGGAGAGAGACAGCAAGTGTCTTCTCTCGGGCCATAAATCATGGAAATTGAATTAGATCATCTCAAATTGAGGGACAAAAAGCCAGTTACAGATCCATTTCACGACACCGGCTGACATGGATTCCATTTGTGACTCGCTGGGCAGCATTGCTTATTGTGAGTGCTCCTGTGACAACACGGGCTCTTCACATGAAGACAGGTAATGCTGCCCCTGGGGGGGGGGGGGGGAGGGAATAGAACGAGGTCCCACGGCTTGCTAGAAAGCAAACCTGTTAAATCCTGCTTGTGGCATGGCTCAAAATGCAGACGATCCTATTCTTTCCGGATGCAAATCAACCCAATCAAATCATTTTTTTATCTCGGCCTTAGGGCAAGAGCTCAACACAGAAGGTTATAAGGTAACTGGAATAGTGAGGGATCGAGCTAGGGTGATGGGAGAGACTTAAAGAAGAGTTCATTGTGGGTGTGGGCAGGATTCAACGAAACCCACAAGCATGGTGAGGCACCTGCGGCTAGCCACAGCACAGCTGTCACCAGCCCTAGGTGAAGGGGGGTGCGGGGAGGGAGGGTAGCGGGGGAGCAGAAGTTGCTGGTACCTGAGAATTGCGGCCTCCAGAGAGGGCTGCGTCCTCTCGAAAAGCAAGCAGAGAGAACAGACACGCCAACCCCTGGCTTCCCCACCCTTCCCATCACCTGGGTCTGAATCCAGCCAGAAGCCAGGAAACCAGGACACGGAAGCGCGGGGAGCAGATCTGGGGCAGCAAACGGAGACATCGGCTCAGTATCCAGCTATCCCCAGCTGAATCTGGTATCTTTAATAAACAGGTGGGAAGTTTTAAGAAGAAGAAGAAGAAGAAAAAGTAGTTCCCTTCCATTTATTCCTTGTGGGAAGTGCTTCATGTATTATTGATAACTGCCATATGTCAGGCACGGAACCAGATGCTTTACTCTTAGTTATTTTATGTCATTTAATCCCCGTAATAACTGTGTCGTGGATGAAATTAACTTCGTTTTGTAAATGCTCGACTTGAGGCTGAGAGGGGTCAAGAACCTCGCTTCACGTTACGTGGGGAGGAAGCACAGGAATGGAGGTGACACGGAGAACTCTCTGCTGTCACAGCCCACGTGCTCTCTCTCCTCTGTCCGGCTCCCCTGTAACAGAGACTCTGCCATTGTTCAGACACCTTATTTTTTTAAAAATATATTTTATTGATTATTTACAGAAGGGAGAAGAAATAGAGAGCCAGAAACATTGATGAGAGAGAGAGAGATATCGATCAGCCGCCTCCTGCACGCCCCACTGTGGAGATGTGCCCGCAAGCAAGGTACATGCCCCTGACCGGAATCGAACCTGGGACCTTTCGCCGGCGCTCTGTCCACTGAGCCAAACCAGTCTCGGCTTAATATATTTTATTTATTTTTTACAGAGAGGAAGGGAGAAGAAATAGAGAGACAGAAACATTGATGAGAGAGAGAGAGACATGGATCAGCTGCCTCCTGCACGCTCCCCAATGGGGATGTGCCCACAACCAAGATACATGCCCTTGACCAGAATCGAACCCGGGACCTTTCAGTCCGCAGGCCGACGCTCTATCCACCAAGCCAAACAGGTTTCGGCAGTTCAAACACCTTAGAAGCCCTCCTCAACGTTGCCTTTATTGTATGTACTTTTAGGACCCTCCCCTGCTCCCCAACCCAATGGCTCTGTATGCTTCACTCACGGCCTTTATAGTCACACGTTTTTAACAACAGCAAACGATGCTGATGATTCATCCTCATCAAGGTCACCAGATGAAAGGCCAGATGATGCCTGACTGTTTCTAAAAGTCAAATTAGATTCACCCTCACAGGACTGAGGACATAAAAAATAAGCTTTGAACAATAACTCTAAGAGAGAAGGCTCCCAAACAACACCTGTACTGCCAGACATCAAGACTCAGAAAGTGGCCCTAACCGGTTTGGCTCAGTGGGTAGAGCATCGGCCTGCGGACTGAAGGGTCCCAGTTCTGGTCAAGGGCACTTACCTTGGTTGTGGGCACATCCCCCAGTAGGGGGTATGCAGGAGGCAGCTGATCCATATTTCTCTCTCATCAATATTTCTAACTCTCTATCCCTTTTGCTTCCTCTCTGTAAAAAATCAATAAAATATATATTTTTTTAAAGAAAAAGAAGGGGACTTTTTCAACGCTTAAAAAAAACACCTCAGAAAGTGGTGCCTTTCAAACCAGCAGCAGTTTCCCCAAAGATTAACCCCAGGCCTCTAAAAAGGGCTCCCAGCTTGTCTATAGGAGCTGGAAAATTGGAAATAGACCAAATCTCCAAAAATAGGGCAACTAGTAAATAATGTGTTTGTGTGCTGCCTGCCTCCACCTCACCCTTTATCCGATGGAGACCCACCTGGGAACGGGGCTTGGCTGCCCTTCCCAACTCCTCACCCAGCCCCGTGCACCCAGCCCGGCCCAGTGGTTATCTGATGAAGGAAGAAATGAATGAATGGAATTCCTCTTTCTTTCTAGCTCATAACCTTTCTTTCTTTCTTTTTTTTAATATATTTTATTGATTTTTTACAGAGGAAGGGAAAGGGACAGAGAGCTAGAAACACTGATGAGAGAGAGACATCGATCAGCTGCCTCCTGCAGGCCCCACACTGGAGATGTGCCCGCCACCAAGGTACATGCCCTTGACCGGAATCGAACCTGGGACCTTGCAGTCCGCAGGCCAATGCTCTATCCACTGAGCCAAAAAACCAGTTTCGGACGCATAACCTTTCTGCAACTATCCCAGACCCTTTAGTCTCCATAAAGAAGAACTGATAACAATGAACATAAAAGTATTTTTGTCCCCTCGCAGATGAGGCCAGCAAATCCTCTACAGAATTATCTGTGGGGTAAGCAGGAAAAGCAATAACCCCCTCCTCCTCTCCTCCTCCACACCACGCCCCCAAGTCAGCTTCCCCCTCTTGATCACACAAGTCAAGTGTCAAAACCATCACCAGCGCTGTCTGGCAGACACCAAGCCTTCTTTCCCCGCAGGGCCGTCCAAAACGTAACGAGTATGATTTCCGCATCCCTTTCCGTGGCCATGTAATCGGCTAATGCGAAAAGTGCCAAGAGTAGATGGCGTTCTGCTGGTTCCCATCTAAGATCTGGACAGTCAGCCGTGAATGCCTGGGGCCGCTCCCACGCTGGGAGAAGCGATAATAATGCGTCTGGCCAGATTTCCCCGCCAACTGGAGGGCCCAGCTTGGGGAGCAGATGTGCCGTGGAGGTGACACATTTGGTGTTCGGTGGGGAAGGCCTGTGGGTCTCATCTGTCTTCCGCACCCCCACTGGTCAGCTCAGAGCTCGGCGCTCACTCACGCCAGCTGCTCGGGGACCTGCTCCGAGGCGTGTCCTCCGGCCACGGGGAAAGATGGGGGGGGCCCTGAGAGGGGGACAGCCCCCCAGCGTCTGTGCCCCAGTGGCTCCGTGTGCGCTTTGCTCACAGCCTCCTCTCCTGGATGTGGAACCAGACCTTCCTTTGCCCACCGCCTTCCGTTCGGCGGCTGCAGCGTCCCCCTTGCTATGCCAGGCGAGTCCGGCTCCTGCCGGGGACCGGCCTGCAGAGCGCACGCAGGTCGGCGGGAGGCCACCGCTGACCAAGCGCAGAATCAATAGGCCTCGTCGCTGCCACCGGAGAGAGACCCGGGCTTATCAGCAGCATCATGATAAGTACCTATTTGCCTGACATCTCCTCGATCGATAACTTTGTTATTGTTTGCATTATCTGACTATACGTTTGGTCAATAGGCCCAGCTAATGGGTAACATGAGCCGGGACTGCAGGTCACATCTTTTTAAGGTTAACTCTCGCAGCGCCAGGTGGATGGAGCCAGGCAGTGAACCGTGCCAGCCTGACTTGTGCCTTTGCTGAAGAGGATTTAGAGGGCACCTCAGAGGGATGGGCGGTCTTAAGACAGGAATGCTAATGTTTCCTGGGTCCATAACCAATGGAATAAACCCTCCTTCTCTTTGCTATTTTTTTTAAATACATTTTATTGATTTTTTTACAGAGAGGAAGGGAGAGGGATAAAGAGCTAGAAACACCTATGAGAGAGAGACATCCATCAGCTGCCTCCTGCATGACCCCTACTGGGGATGTGCCCGCAACCAAGGCACATGCCCTTGACCGGAATTGAACCTGGGACCTTTCAGTCTGCAGGCCGACGCTCTATCCACTGAGCCAAACCGGTTTCAGTTCTTTGCTATTATTTTGATTAGGTTTTCCCAGGGAGAGGCAGATGGTGTGTGTGTGTGTGTGTGTGTGTGTGTGTTTCCTTTACTTAATACACTGGAGAGAGAAGAGAATGAACCTGCTAGTGGATGGATTGAGACAGGCAGGATGAATGGGAAGAGCCGGGTGGGAAGTGTGGATGGGTCTAAAGAGGTTTAGAAGCCGGCAGATTGCCGGCCGAAGGTTTATATGGTAACTAACTCCACAATAACAACCCATGTTCCCCGCACGTGCCACAGTCAGCTCTCTGTGCCGGATCAGAAGGGCCTTGGCCACGGTCGGACGACTTACCAGCAGCCAGCCCGGCACATGCGAGAGCTCCAGGCGCCTCCCGCCCTGCTGGGGACGGCATGGCGCTCTTATACGAGGCCGGGCACAAAATGTTATGGCCAGTCGTAAAAAAGGAGATAAAACTGGCGGTGACAACAGCGTGCGGTGCGCAGAATGCTTTGATTTCCCTGTCACCGTGAAAATGTTTACTGGGTTCTCCGGTCCAGATTGAGTGGCAGCCCCAAGGACACGGGAGATAAACAATTATTCGCCAGCATAAGCCTGACATCATCACCCGCTTCCCTGTTCCAGCTTTGGGGTTTTTTTAAAAACTGGCTTTAGTACGTTCTTCAAATATGGCCGCGTTGGTCATGAGGTTAAATATACAGATCCGAGGAAGTTTCCTTTTTAACAAATTAACTTTAAAAGGGTGCTGCAGGCTTTTCTGCTTCTTAGTGTCTGGACCCCAAAGCCAGCCTTAGAGCATATTCAACTTGGCCCCCCAATTTCTGAGCTGAGGCCCAGAGAAGCGAGTGACAGCTCAAGTCATACACCTCTCTCCATCTCAGCCCTGGGTCTCTGCTCCTCCCTCAGTCCCCTGCTCTGCGGGCCTTCCCCACGCACACTTTCTTTCTTGCTGTTCGTACTTACTTCTCCACTTCTAGTCATTCATCGGCTCATTTCTTTTTTTTTTTAAATATATTTTATTGATATTTTACAGAGAGAAAGAGAGAGGATAGAGAGTCAGAAACATCGATGAGAGAGAAACATGGATCAGCTGCCTCCTGCACGCCCCCTACTGGGGATGTGCCCCCAACCAAGGTACATGCTCTTGACCAAAATTGAACCTGGGACCCTTCAGTCCGCAGGCCGATGCTCTATCCACTGAGCCAAACCGGTCTCGGCTTATCTATTCATTTCTTGGCTGTTCATTCAAGAGGGTAGGGGGACAGGGGTAACGGTGTACAGTGAGGCAAACGGGACCTCTGTCATACACGCTGACCCTGTTGCTTAGACCCTCATGGTCATCTGTGAGTATAAGGCTGTGAAGAAGAGGGGTGAAGGGCAGGCAAGTTTGGGAGAGGACAGGATAAGAAAAAGGGGAGGACTCTGACCCAGCAGGCGTGAGTAAATGCCTCCCCGAAAGCTCTCCTCCCCTCCTGCCCTGACTACTCACCTCCGGTCCTAACGAGAATGGATCCAGCCAACAAACAGACCCTAACGGGGTTGATAGGGATGAATCCTGGGAAGTAATGAGTCACGGGAAATGATGAATGAAAAGCAAGTATAATCCATACATGACTACAATGTGCGCAGGTCGGTAACCATTCCCAGGCACCGAGTCCTTTGTTCCACACCAGGA
Source organism: Lasiurus borealis (assembly GCA_004026805.1). Lineage (NCBI taxonomy): Eukaryota > Metazoa > Chordata > Mammalia > Chiroptera > Vespertilionidae > Lasiurus > Lasiurus borealis. Next base: position 9,147 of record PVJN01037447.1, on the reverse strand, counting down.
CTGGTGGGGCTTGGGACATACTAACCTTGGGATATTAAAAATGTAAGCTGCCGAAACCGGTTTGGCTCAGTGGATAGAGCGTCGGTCTGCGGACTAAAAGGTCCCAGGTTCGATTCCGGTCAAGGGCATGTACCTTGGTTGCAGGCACATCCCCAGTAGGGGGCATGCAAGAGGCAGCTGATTGATGTCTCTCTCATTGATGTTTCTAACTCTCTATCCCTCTCCCTTCCTCTCTGTAAAAAAATCAATAAAATATATTTTTTAAAAAATGTAAGCTGAAGGAGCAGGTGCAGCAAGTCCTCTCTGATCTGCCCCCTCCCCCACTCCACCCTTTTCCCTGACGCAGGTCCTAAGAGCCTCGTGTGTGAGGTGCGCTCCCTGCACCCAGAGGAGAGGAGCCTCCTTAACTCCAAGATGGAGGGACACGGAGAAGGATCTGGACCAACAGGCCTTGCTAGTGTAGCTGGAGTTACCACCCTTAGCTCAAAGCCCTCTGTCCCTTGATTTTCCCATGAACCTCTGCTCTCCATCAATCCCGGCATAAACACACTCAGGTTTACCCATCTCCTCAGATCTTCACTTCCTCATGAAGCTCCCAGGTCACCTGAAACTGAGAGTAAACACACATGGGTGCTCTTCTCCTGTGTCTCTTCCCTGGTCAGTTAAATTTCCAAACCCAGCCGAAACCGGTTTGGCTCAGTGGATAGAGCGTCGGCCTGTGGACTGAAGGGTCCCATGTTTGATTCCAGTCAAGGGCATGTATCCTGGTTGCGGGCACATCCCCAGTGGGTGGCGTGCAGGAGGCGGCTGATCGATGTCTCTCTCTCATTGATGTTTCTGGCTTTCTGTCCCTCTCCCTTCCTCTCTGTGGAAAATCAATAAAATACATTAAAAAAAAAAAATTCCAGACCCAGCCAGGAACCCTGTGAGGCTGCAGAAACATGTATTCCTTCCATTCATCCCACGGGTGGCCAGAGCTCGTGTGCTTTGGACAGGGCCCTGCCACTATGACCAGGGTTCCAGCACCTTCGCTGACTGGTCGACGGCATTAGTTACGTCTTTGGCCTTCTTGCCTTCCGGCTAATCAGTGGTTCTCAACCTTTTTTAATGCCAATGGCCTTAGGCGACCTTGCTAGCAGTTTTCAACCTGTGGGTCGCGACCCACAAGTTGAGAACCGCTGCTGTAAAGCCTAAGACCATCAGAAAACACAGATATTTACATGATGATTCATAACAGTAGCAACATTACAGTTATGAAGTAGCAACGAAAATAATTTTATGATTGGGGGTCACCACCACATGAGGAACTGTATTAAAAGGTCACAGCATTAAAAAAGGTAGAGAACCACTGGGCTAAACCAAATGCTGTGATTTCATGTTTGTGTCCTGGTCTCTTTCTTTCAGTCACATCGTCCCACCTTTAAATCCGGGGAGGCGTGGAGAGGCAGGGCACTGAGACACGTCACATGAGCAGTGGTTGTGCAAACTGTGAGCCCCGGAGAGAGATCGGTGAGAGCGGAGGGCCTGTCTGGGTGGCAGGGGCCTTTCTGAGGGTGGCATGCTGGGGTGTGACATGCTCAGTGCCCTAACGCCTGCTCTCCTCCCTGCTGTGCAGGCCTGCTTTCTTTGTTGCCTGCCCCAAGGTCTAGGACCCCACATTCCACTCAGGTTTCTCCATTCACGAGCGGGTGCGTTGCCGTTCATGATTTACCCTTTCAAACAGAGTCCAAACTCAGGCTGCCCGAGTCCCTGCTGGCAAACGACGGGATTCTGCAGCAGGAAGTTTTCCCAGGAGAGTCTGTCCTTTGCACTGTCATCGAAACTCGGCAATGCGGCCTCCCGGGCCATCTCTGCACGTGTGTTCCTGGGGGGGCTCGTCCGTCCCCACCTCTGCCCTTTTGCTCGCTGGGCTGCAGAGAAGCTCCAGCCTCTGGTTTCTTTGCATGCGCCCTGCCCCTGTGCCTCCAAGCCCCCGAGCTGCCGCGCGGCTTGAACCAGGTCAAGTCTGGGAGGGAGCGGCTGGCCCTTCCTTCCTGTAAGTCGGGCCTGATTTAATTAAGCATCTCCTCCAGCCCCAATTTACGGTCTGCAAAGTGTTCTCGCGCAGCCCTCCGATGTGCCCTGTATCCCAATGAGCCGAGCCGCAGGCCGCCACGTGGACACTCCACGCTGAGTGTCTGCTGCCACCCCGAGCGCAGTTCCAACCAGCACACCCGCCCCTGAGGATGCAGTGCAGAGGGTCAGAGGAATGGGGGGTGGGGGAGTGGGGGGGTTACCTTGGGTAACGTAGCCCCGTTCTAGAAGTCAGAGGAGAGGCCCATGCTCCTGGAGAAGCTCCATCCCTAGCCTCCTGCTTTGAGGACATAATCTTTTAAATCTTATTTTATAAATGGCCAGTTCTTTTCTTCTCCAAGTTTAAGACTAACATTTAAAAAAAAAAAAAAAAAGGAGGAGCCGAAACCGGTTTGGCTCAGTGGATAGAGCGTCGGCCTATAGACTGAAAGGTCCCAGGGCCGATTCCGGTCAAGGGCATGTATCCTGGTTGCGGGCACATCCCCAGTAGGGGTCGTGCAGGAGGCAGCTGATCAATGTCTCTCTCTCTCATCGATGTTTCTAACTCTCTATTCCTCTCCCTTCCTCTCTGTGAAAAATCAATGAAATATATTTTAAAAAAATAAAAAAAAAGGAAAGGAAAGGCAGCGGGTTGGTGTTGGGGAGAGAAAGGACATGACAGTCAGTGTAACTGCCCTAAGTCTGTCCCCGGTGACATTTGTTCTGCCTTTGGGCCCCAGATGTCCTCCGCAGCCTGACAGCCCTGCCCCCCACCACCTGTGACCTGAAATGAATGAAGCCGAATTTCCCAGAAGAAATGCCCTTTCCTAGTCAGTCAAAAGGCTTCCACCTCAAAATGAAAACTGACACAAGGAACAAATGAGATTGAACTGCAGCGCTAAGGACCACGGATTGCTCAGACCAGAGAGCCTGTAGAGGTGTTAGGACTGAGCTAATCACCTGCGAAACCTGGGGGCCGTGGAGGGGGGAACCAGGGTGGGGGAGATAGGATACAAAGTTGTCCTCCCCTGGCTGGCCTGGCTGGCCCGGTGCCGTGTTTACTGTCACCTGAAGACAATGCCTAGGCAGTGGGAGACGGAAGGACTGGGGGAGGGACATGAACCCCCGTGCCCACAGAAGCCAGGCAAGCATCGTGCGTGAGCGATATGATGGCATCGCTCCAGATTTTTAAGTGTTTTTACCTTCCATTCGCCAGTGGGGAAAAGCAAGTCTCTCCGTGATAGAACCAACAACACCTGGCCACAGCTGTTTCATCCGCCGCATAACGGCCTGCCTAGGAGTTTTAGAGATAAAGACACCTCCTTCAACTCCCTGGAGTTAACGCATGTGACCGGGAAAAGCGCAGAGTGTTGCTGTGTTGTTGTTTTTTTTAAATAAATCATCAAACTACAGAAACCAAGAGTAGAATGTGAAAAAGACACTCTGGAAAAGAAAAGAGAAAGAAATATATATACATATATATACTTTATATATGTATATATACATACATATATACATATGTATATATACATATATAAAGTGATATTGTTAGGTGATAACAACCTCCTAAACCAAGAGGTAAAGATGTTTTATTGGGAGGAAAATGCACATTCCACGCACAAATAAGGCCGCTTCCAGAATCACTCCTGTGTTTGAATCCAAATGGAGGAAGAACCTCAGCCGAAGTTCCGAAGGCTCTCTGCGCCATTCTGTGATTTATGTAGGCAATGCTGCCCTCCCATGGCCAACTCCTTCATAACATAATTCTGTGTGTAAAATGACAACGCTTTAAGGTTCCTTTTTCTCCCCAAGTTCTCTGAAGAATTTTGCATCCCCTTAGCATCGTGATACGTGCAGGTAACATATTCTGAGCAGAGCACAATACCCCCTCCAATGTTTACCTCTCACCTGGGATGGGGGTTGGGCCCTTTCCCCATGTGTTTTATAGGGCACCGGGGGAAATAAATGAAAAATAAATCACGGTGCTCCTGGGCCCCTGAACCTTCAGAGTCCAGTTCCTCAGGGAAGAAATGTCTCCCTCGTCACAGGAAACGTAGAAGAGCTCTGGAACAGAGGGTGTCTGAGGGTCTCCAGTCTGAACGCCATCTGACAGAAAGGACTGTCCCTTCCATTCTAAAGAAAAGGGTTCGGGTTCGTTACAGTTGAAGGAGACAACAGATCTGTTCATCAGTGTACCTTTAAGTAAAAACAGCTGCTCAAGGTTGTGACTACAGAGTCACCTTCTGGTTCCTGCAAGGACACATCATCTGTAATTAGAGAGACCGCACCAGGAAGATGGTCAGATAAGAGTTACCACACCAAGGTCAGACACTGTGAAAAAGACTTTCTTTCTTTTTTTTTTTTTTTAATATATTTTATTTGATTTCTTACAGAGAGGAAGGGAGAGGGATAGAGAGTTAGAAACATCGGTGAGAGAGAGACATCGATCAGCCGCCTCCTGCACACCCTCTACAGGGGATGTGCCTGCAACCAGGATACATGCCCTTGACCTTAATCGAACCTGGGACCTTTCAGTCTGCAGGCCTACGCTCTCTCCACTGAGCCAAACTGGTTTCAGGTGAAAAGACTTTCTTAACCTAAATGACAGCTCACAGGACCATTAACTGCCACCCAGACTATGCCGTGAGCCCTTGTCCCATGAGAGGACACACCTACATCGGCGCTATGAAGGGGATGGCACCGTAAGGAGGGACTAGGCCTTTAACGGAAACAAAGTTGGGGAGCATTCTGTGAAGTGGAAGGAATCAGGCACCATCAAGGTTCCTCCGAATAAGGACATTTTTCACCTTCCAGATCAATTGCTATTCTTTGTTTGTTTGTTCTTAATTTATCTTTATTGTCGAAAGTATTATAGATGTTTCCCCCTCCCCCCCACCCCCACCTTTTTCCCCATCCCCTCCACCCCAAACCCATCCAATTGCTCTTCTTTTTGGAACTCTGAATCTGAAAGTCAAAACTCAAATATAGCAAGAGTAGATTGAGCCCTGAAAGACATATTTCCCCAGCTAATAGACTAGTGTGCCCTTTGCTTTTCTATCAAAACGTTTTACATAAAATTTTGGTTTCTCAGTAACACCATCAGCCTGGCACCCCTGGACTCATATTTTCACAAGAGTTGAGGGGTGGCTGACCCTTTAAGCAAGTCAACACCCAAAGGCTAACACAGGCCAAACAAACAAGGTTCAGGTTAACGTGAGCTGCAAAAAAATAAAAGCTTCCATTTTCATAGAAACAGAGGCTTGTTTTGAGAGAGACATGCTGAACACAAAGGGCTGAAATGAATGAGTTAACAGTTAACAAAATAATAGAACATTTTAATAAAAACTAATATTTTTTTCTTGAACATTAACTTGGCTTGGTAACACGAACTAACTGCACAAATTAATAAGCATAACGCAAATAAACCTATTTTTCTTGTTCTCCAAAAGCGAAATATCTCCTGTTGTATATAACAAACAAGTTAGTCCAAGTTAATGACATGGCAATCCGCTGCTAAAATATTCGCTGCTGGTATTAGTGGAGAGAAATGTGCGCCTGCGCATAAGGGAAATGAATGCAACACGATTCTAGTAATCAGTCATCAGCGGACGTTATAGTTCGTTACTAATAATCATGTGTAACTGGATATTGTAAAAAAAATTAAGTTACAAAATTTGTATTAAAACGTTTCTTACATACCGTTATATTGGCTGGGCTGCAGAAATATTCACTGTGGGCCAAATGTGGCCCGCGGGCCCCAGGTTTGACATGCTTGCTTTACATGGAGCATGCACACTCCGGTTTACCCTAGTCCCCCCCACTCCCTAACACACACCCAGCCCATTTCATTGATGGGCAATACTTGTCTAAGCTTCCTAGGCCTTTAAATCATATACCTTTCTGCTCTAGCACAGAGAATTGTGATGCACACATTCATTCTTTAGCAATCACAGACCTCGGCACATTTAAACAGCACTTCAACTTAAGGATGGGGAGGGCAAAGTTTGCAAAGCACTAATCCTCTTTTTGTTTTGCTTATATTTTTTCCTCCATTGTCTCTATCATTAATAACTTTCCATAAGGACCTTAGAGATTATTTGAGTTAAAGAACCTAAAATTTTGGTAAAAGGAAACACCTACCTATATTTAAAATAATTAAAACAGATTAATGGAAAGCACATTGAGTTAGGAAGCAGAAAACCTGGAATCATGTTCAAACCTTTTCCCCTGATAAACTCTGTGGCATTAAATAATCCACTTAAACCCTCTTTACCTCTTAATACTCCATAAATAAGAGATAATAATACTTGTTCCTTCTACCTCGCCGGGACATTGTAACAATAACTGTAAATCAGAAGACATCTGAGTCTACAAGAAGAAATGTATCCTGTAAACACTAAGACAGCATTACCATGATGTAGTATTAGATTGAAAGTAAACATTAGAGTATTATTCAAAGTGTACTTTCTGAAAAAGGAAGCTGTTGCTATGTAATCATCTCTTTTAAAAAAATATACATCAAAATGTTAATAGTTATATCCAGCTAATGGGATTTGGGATGATTTCCCCTTTTGGTTTATACCTATTTTTTTTCTCTCCTCCCTCCCCTACCCTATAATGAACATATGTTAGCTGTGTAATAAAAAATATAACAGCCAAAGCCAGTTTGGCTCAATGGATAGAGAGACAGCCTGCAGACTGAAAGGTCTCAGGTTTGATTCTGGTCAAGGGCATGTACCTTGGTGGCAGGCACATCCCCAGTGGGGGGTGTGCAAGGGGCAGCTGATCGATGTTCATCTCTCATCGATGTTTCTGACTCTCTATCCTTCTCCCTTCCTCTCTGTAAAAAATCAATAAAGTATATATTTAAAATATATATAACAAATAACAACCAAAGGGCACAGATTGGGAGAAAGAAAATACAACTTCTACATTTTCCATGTATATAGACTCAAATGGCCACTGATTTTTACTGCAGCCGTTTCTAAAAATCTGTCTTTACCGTTAGAAAATTAAAGATTAGAAAATGCCTGGGAGCCGAAACCGGTTTGGCTCAGTGGATAGAGCGTCGGCCTGTGGACTGAAAGGTCCCGGGTTCGATTCCGGTCAAGGGCATGTATCTTGGTTGCAGGCACATCCCCAGTAGGGGGTGTGCAGGAGGCAACTGATCAATGTCTCTCTCTCATCGATGTTTTGAACTCTCTATCCCTCTCCCTTCCTCTCTGTAAAAAAATCAATAAAATATATTTTAAAAAAAGAAAGAAAGAAAGAAAAGAAAACCCCGGGGAAATGCCTGCGATACACTGCTGGTGAGCAAACAACTGGCCTTCCTCAGAGGAAGCCTGATTCCATGCTTTGTGCCTCCCCCTCCCTGGCACTGACCGGATCAGAATCAATGAGGCGGACCGATGCACGCACTGCAGGAAGTCTGACTTTCCATGTCCCCGTCTATCACCGATGGGATGTATGTAAACTGCTGTACCCGTGTTTCCACACCAGCACTGTGGGGGCTCCTGTGCCTAACCACCTTAGTAATGTCGCTCTGCCCCCAGGTGGAAGGTCACAGAGATGCTTCCCTGAAGGTGCTATTGCTCCCCAGGGGACACCTGGCCGTGGATGGACATGGGGTTGTCCCACAGGAGGAGGATGCTACTGGCATCTAGTGGGTATGGACCAACGATGCTGCTCCCCGTCCAGTTGTCCACAGGACAGAAAGAATTCAGAGTAAAGGGATGAAAGTGTTGGCCAAAACCGGTTTGGCTCAGTGGATAGAACGTTGGCCTGCGAACTGAAAGGTCCCAGGTTCAATTCCGGTCAAGGGCAAGTATCTTGGTTAAGGGCACATCCCCAGTATGGGGTGTGTAGGAGGAAGCTGATTGATGTTTCTTTCTCATTGATGTTTCTAACTCTCTATCCCTCTACCTTCCTCTCTGTAAAAAAATCAATTAAAAAAAATATATATATATTTTTTAATATATATTATTGATTTTCCACAGAGAGGAAGGGAGAGAGACATAAAGCCAGAAACATCGATGAGAGAGAAAGACATCCATCAGCTGCCTCTTGCACGCCCCCCTGTAAAGATGTGCCCACCAGCAAGGCACATGCCCCCAACCAGAATCGAACCTGGGACCCTCCAGTCCTCGGGCCGACGTCTATCTACTGAGCCACAGCGGTCTCGCAATAAAATACATATATTTTTTTAAAGGGGGGCAGGGATTGAAAGTCTTGTTAAATGAAAAATGCGCCCAGGCCGGTTTGGCTCAGTGGATAGAGAATCACCCTGCCGACTGAAAGGTTCCAGGTTTGATTCTGGTCAAGGGCATGTACCTTGGTTGTGGACACATCCTCAGTGGGGGGGGTGCAGAAGGCAGCTGATCCATGTTTCTCTCTCATAGATGTTTCTAATTCTCTGTCCCTCTCCCTTCCTCTCTGTAAAAAATCAATAAAATATATTTAAAAAAGAAAGAAAAAATGCTCTAAGTTCCTATATAGGAAATACTGTAAGGGGTCTCTCTGGAACCATAGGGATGAAGGTTATCAGCGCTCTGGCTAATAATCAAAACTGGAGGGGGAGGAGCCAAGATGGCGGCATAGGTAAACACCTACACGGCTGCCTCGCACAACAATTTCAAAACTACAACTAAAAGACAGAACAGACATCATCCAGAACCACAGGAAGCTGGCTGAGTGGAAGCTCTACAGCTAGAGGGAAAGAGAGGGGTTCACAGACACCCAGAGGAACTGCAAAAAGCTGAGGTACGGAGACACGCGCGCTGGGAGAGCGGGTGCCCGAGTACCTGGCTGGCTTTCTCTGACGGGAGGGAAACGGAGACTCCCAACAGCATTGAACCCCTTATCCTACGACACTAAACCCCAGACCCAGCCGAAACTCATAGGGGGGAGTTTGGACTGTGAAAAGGGAGAAGTGCACGGAAATTTAGGGGAGTCGCAAAAGATAGGAGGGTCTGGTCCCGGTCACGCACGCGCACAAACAGGGCGCCGGCGCCACACTGAGGACAGATTGCTGATTCTGCCGCTGGCTTTTGCGACTGGGCGGGAGACAGACCCTCCCAACTCTGCCACTTCTGAGTC
>PVJN01037446.1:0-20935 GCA_004026805.1 Lasiurus borealis | reverse complement strand
TAAATCTGATGCTTTTATTATTCTCCCCCACGTTAAGGGCAAAAATTAATTTCCTTAATAAAGGTAGTATTGCCTGGTGGTGGAGTATGGGCTTTGAAAACCAACAAATCTAAATTCCAGCCCTTGTGCTGGCACAGATCAGCTGTTAACTTTAGACAAGTAACATATCCACGCTGGCCTCAGTTTTATCATCTGTAACGTGGAGATAATTGTATAATGGACCTACAGTAGCCATTATCATTATACACAAATGTCTGGTTTTCCTTCCCTTTCCAACATACTCTGCAGGTAGATGGTGCCATGTGACTAGTTCTGACCAATGAAATGTGAACAGATGGATGGCATGTCACCTCCAGGTTTGAACAATGAAAAGACCATGCATGATGCTGCAGCCTTTTTCTTGCCCGGCCTAAGGCTGAGATGGCAGAGTCATTCTGAGATGAAGGCAACCTGGATCCCTAAGTTACCTCATAGAGTGCTGTTGCCCTGTTGACTGAAGCCACTAAAACTGTAGGGTAGTGACCACAGAATTACCTAACAAATGGTGATTAGTACATTCTTTACAGTTTGTGGGGAAGAACAAATGAAATTCAGAGGAAGTTCATGATGCAGTGCCTTGTACAAACACCAATTAATAAAAGTCAGCTCCATGGTTATAATTGTACAGTGGCAAAATGTGAGAACCAGAATCATAATCTCAAGATGCCTAATTTATAGTCCATTTATTCCCTCAACAAATATTTACTGAGTATCTACAATGTGCAAGGCATTATGGACGGAGGTGAATGTATAGTGTTGAACCAGAAAGACACTGTAGCTCAGACAGCCTCAAGGAAACAATAAGTCTTTAAAAATTACCTAGAGACCCCTTTCTGAGGGAGGTTATCCAGTTCTCCATAAGTATGTATGGCTATATCCCAGTGACTTGGAAAGCAATGAAGGCCTGCCCTGGCAAGGATTTGGTGTATGAGAGCACCCATTCAAGAAGCTCCCAAGGCTTCAACTCGGCCTGCACACAGGACTCACTAACCATCCCGGCTACTGACGAGAGCTCTAAATGTCCAATGCAGCTGGCGGAAATGACAAAGAGACCCAGTGAAATATTCCTGATTCCCATCAAAGATCATATAGTGAGCAAATACAAGGTGGGGCAAAGTATCCCTACAGTTGTGAATACACAAAACAGAGAGTTTATTCTTATATTATTATTTATTAATTATGTTGTTATTTTCCATACAAATACCTTAAAACCTACTTTTGCCCCACCCTGTATTTTATTAGTATTAACATCTCACATCACATCTCTATAACACATACCAGGCATGGCATCACTGTAATAAGAAATATTTGTACATCCAACTCATTTTATGAAATATATGTATTTGTATTTATAAACATAAATACACATCTAAATCTCCTAAGAGTTTGTTATTTTTTTTCTCTAATTCTCACCTAAGGATCTTTTTCTACTGATTTTTTTTAGAGTGAGTAGAAGGAAGGGGGAGAGACAGAAAGAGAGAAACATCGATGTGCGAGAGACACATCAATTGGTTGCCTCCCACATGGGCCCCAAGCAGGGTTAGGGATCAAGCCTGCAACTGAGGTACATGCCCGTGACCAGAATGGAATCAGGACCCTTCCCTATCCACTGAGCCAAACTGGCTAGGACAATCTCCCAATATTTTAATCTCAGTGCTTTCTCCTTGGTCCTTAAAACTATCCTTTTCTGAAGTAGTAGTTTCTCCAAAGACTCCTGGAATACAGCGGCTAGAATATTCTTGACAGAACACCAAACTGCTGCTAGACATGTTCTCAGTGTAATAGGCTTTGAGTCCTTGATACAGCTATATTTTCATTTACTTGGATAAAATGATTGTATCTGGAAGATGTATATACTTAGGCTCAAAATGCAAAATCAGCACCCCACTGCAACAGAAAAAAAAAAAAGACTATAAATTCTAGACCGATTCCTGTAGGATTTAACAGTGAGGCACTATAGCATTGCTCGGTGGTCGATCTGTCACACTCAAATCTAATTTAAATTTCCAACAACTTTGCTTTAGAAGTTTTTCCATGAAACTTGGTCTTTGTCTGACTTGCCTGCTGTAAATTCTATTAACCAAACTCTGCAGGGCCTTATGCTATTCTTGAATAATTCTAAACTTAGGGGGTGGGAGGGCAAGATAGGAAAACTCTAGCAAACACCTTTGTTTATTTCAGAAAGTAAACTTACGAGTTTAAGACTCAGACTTTGGTATTTTATCCTTTCAGATTATCCAAAAGCCTGGATTCAATGCTTGAACAATTGTATTTTTCCAAGAAATAAGAAAAAAACCCTAATGATGCCCATTAGCTCGCACCCACCCTGTGAGACTCAGGCTGCGTAAATATGACACCAGGTCTCCTGCCTTTTCTTCAGCAACCATGGAAACATCTGGAACAGAGGCAGAATCGGGGTCATTTTCCCGGCTCACCTATCTGAAGTCTCTCCTTCCTCGAGGTTTTCCTGTCTCCTTTCTTTCAATCTAGAATCTGCCTGCATCACCGGTAACAGGGACCTGTAGGTCCTGCTTGGCTCTTTTTCCAACAATCGTTCCCTTCCTTGCCAAGTCCACAAGCTCCTTCTTTGCTGCGTCCTGAAGTCAGCCTGCAAGACGCACTCCATGACCAATCCCCAGGGGAGTTTGGGTGTCGCCAGTGATAACGGATGGGAGTGTGAAGAATGACCTAAGTGAACCGTTCTTAAATGGAACCAGAGCAGCCATTCCAGAGGAATTCCTCGAACCTTGGGAATGTTTGAACTGGGCGCACAACACCTTTGGCCTGGACCAAAGCAACACGGTCTTCAAACAGCTGTTTGCAAAGCTGACAGGAAAACAGATTTCCTGACCACAAGGACTGGTGATTGTAGGTTCTTTCTGAAGACAGAATCAGTAATCAGCCATGTTCAACTACAGAATAATTCAACTTGTGAGCACCAACAGAAATTTCTTCTACTTGGATAATCATTTCCCTCCCTTTTCTCATAAAACTCCTTGCCTTCACCTGGTATTCGGGACACAATTTGGGGTTCAGTCTGAATCGGTGTTTCCAGAATTGCAATTTATTTTTATCAAGTAAGTGCTTTTTGCCTCTCATTTTGGCTTTTTATTTTTAGGTTAACAGGAGTTAATCAGATAGTAAACCCAACCCCTGCAGGTTAATAAAATGCCTTAATCTATTAAGAAGATGTCTACAAAATAGTACTGCTGCTCACGTTTGGAGCACTGGGCTAGCCTGGGGACTCCGCGTGGAGTCCTTTAAGTATTCCTACCTGGACAGTTGCTGTCCGCACCAGCCCCCCTTCAGGGGCTAGGTCATTAAAATGAGATGTTCCCACAAACAGACATGATCTTCCAAAAATAAGTACATGATCTGTTTGTTTTTAGTTTCACAAACACATGCTCAAGGCATTTTTTAAAAATGTATAAAGAGAGGATGGGGAGAAAATGGCAGCCAAATAAGCAGATCTTTCTGGCTTCCCCTCCCAGACCTAGACTGGAAATAAAACTGAAGTGGGGAACATAGACCCAGAATTATCACCTGAGGCTCCGCTGAGCTGGAGATTTGGGGAGGAAGGACAGAAAATACCTGGAGACCAATAAGAAGGGTAAGGTCTCGAGAGGAGCTGAGCCAGCTTCCAGGGGTGGCAGGTGGAGGGTGAGGAGGGATCTCTCAGCTACAGGAGGGACTGTTCCCTTAGAAGGTTGAGGTCCGGAACCCAGGCTGAGGTCCTGAACCAGAGCCGACCCACAGCCCACGTAACATCCAGCTGTCAAAGGTGGTAGCTGGCTGCTAGGGAGTCTGGCACCAATAGGTTGGAGCTAATCAGAGAGAAAGCCTTAGTGTGTGTGTGTGTGTGTGTGTGTGTGTGTGTGTGTGTGTGTGTGTGTGTATGTGTGTGTAACCCAGGGCACAGGAGCTGAATTTGCAGCTACTCACCTGAGGCTTTGGTGCAGGGAGGGCGATGCAGACTTGAGGTGTCTAAGGAAAGGCTGGGTGGGAAGCACTGTGGGGAGACATGGAAAAGCAATGGCCAGGAGTCTGGCATCCGATGGCATCCTCCCAAATCAAAATGGCCCTTTTTTTCTAAGAGGAGGTTACCACTCCCAGAAGCCAAGCTCAGAGAAAAGGCAAAAAAAAAAAGGTGGTAATACAGCCTGCACCACCCTCAGGAGCCCTGCCTGCCACACCCTACACTTGACCTTATTAGAGGAGACAGCAGCAGAGCCCAAGCCTATGGGTTTGAACAGTCTCAGGAAGCATCAGTGACTGGAATGGGGATGGAGCCTGGGGCTTTTCCCACATGGGAGAGCTGATAGAAACTTCAGCTTTCCAGCTGATCCCATTGGACTTCAAACAAGGATCTCTGTCCAGTCGAGGGGATGAAATTAGAGATCAACTCCAGTAAAAACACTCAAACACATCCAAGCACATAGAGGCTAAATAGCAGGTTACTAAACAATAAATAGGTTACCAAAGAGATCAAGGAAGAAATAAAAAAAAAAACTTCCTCGAGACAAATGAAAATGAACATGCAACAACCCAAAATCTATGGAACACAGTGAAAGCAACCCTGAGAGGGACATTTATAGTATTATAGGCCTACCTCAAAAAACAGAAAAACTTTGAATTAAACTAACTCTACAACTAAAAGAACTAGAAAGAGAGCAACAAGAAAAGCCCAAAATATCAGGAAGGAACTAATAAAGATTAGAGAGAAAATAAATGACATAGAGATTTTAAAAAAACAACACAATAAAAAACATACATGAAACCAAGAGCTGGTTCTTTGAAAAGATAAAAAAGATTAATGAACCTTTAGCCAGACTCATCAAAAAACAGAGTGGGCCCAACTTAATAAAATTAGAAACAAAAGAGGTAAAGTAACAACTGACCCCACAGAAACATAAAGAATCAGGAAAAGATACTATGAACAACTATATTCCAACAAACTGGACAATCTGGACAGAATGGAGATATTCCTAGAAAAATCCAACCTTCTAAAACTAAATAATGAAGCATAAGAAAACCTGAATAGTCTGATAACAACTGATGAAACTAAAGCAGTTAATAAAAAAAACTCTCAGCAAACAAAAGCCTGGATGACTTCACAGGGGATTTTTACCAAACATTCAAAGAACTAACACCCATACTCCTCAAACTATTCCAAAAAAATCCAAGAGGAAGGAACACGTCCAAGCTCTTTTTATGAGGCCAGCATTAGCCTAATTCCAAAACTAGGTAAAGACACTATAAAGAAAGGGAATCACAGGCTAATATTCCTGATGAACATAGATGCTAAAATCCTCAACAAAACATTAGCAAATCAGATCCAGCAATGCATTTAAAAGATCATACACCATGACCAAGTGGCATTTATTCCAGGAACACAAGGCAGGTACAATATCCACAAATCAATAAACAAACTGGAAAACAAAAATCACATGATCCTATCAATTGGCATGGAAAAAGCCTAATACCCATTTTTTATAAAAAGTCAGCAAAGTGGGAATAGAGGGATCATACCTCAACATAATAAAGGCCAACATCATACTCAATGGGCAAAAACTAAAGCTATTTCCTCTAAGAACAGGAACAAGACAGGTATGTCCTCTTTCACACCTCTTACTATGCAACTGAAAAAAAAAGATGGATCTCATACCCTTTGAGGCAGTATGGAGGGACCTGGAGAGTATCACACTAAGTGAAATAAGCCAGTCAGAGAAAGATAGATATAGAAAGATAAGTATCGCATAATCTCACTCATTTGTGGAATCTAGTGAACAAATTAAACTGATAAACAAGATAGATCCAGAGACATAGAAACATGGAATAGACTGAAGAATCTCAGAGGGAAGGCGAGGGTGGGTGGGGTTGGGAGTGATTAAGCGGGGAATTTATATGCATAAATGCGTAGCTCATGGACACAGACAATATTATAGTGAAGGCCTGGGAGGGGTGGGTGTGGTGTGGAGGAGGCCAATGGGAAAACAAAAGAGTGAACATCCGTAATACTTTAAACAATAAAGATAAATTTAAAAATATAGGGCAAAAACAAGGGAAGAAAGAAACAATATCTCTAAGCATTCACTCATATGCTCACATAAGGTTATCTTAAATGCATTTAAAAAAAAAAAACAAAAAACCTTCCCAGTCAATGTGCTGAAGAGGTAGTACGTGAGTGAAAGCTATGACTCACAATTAACATGTGAAGTCTGCGTGTCTCCTGTTTGCTTGCCAGTGTTTTGCTGTGCTGTGCCCCCCAGCAAACTTTATCTGTAAAGAGCCAGGTAGTAAATATTTTAAGCTTTGTAGGCCACAGAGGTTTCCATCACATATTCTTACTTGCTTTATTTTACAAACCGTTAAAGGCGTAAAAAAACATTCTAGCTCGAGAGCTATGATAGGGCCATTTGCAGGCTATTGTCACACAGCTCGGCCTTGGAACCTTGATGCTTAAACGTCAGTGCATGGCAACCACCTCTGAACAGACAAAATTACTGATTAAGCAAATACACAACATTAAGACTCTCTTGCTTAAAAGGAAAGTGCCTTTTCAGACAGGTGCTAAAAGAGTACACTTCTGCCTAAACCATTTTGTTGGTTTTACACAATTCCAATAGCTCTCCCAGAGCTGTCTGTGTTTCCTTTGGGGTTTTATTTTGTTGGTTTTGCTTTAGGGAAGGAGGGGGGAGCTCAGGAGAGATAGAGTAAAAAGAATTTGGCAAAATGACTCTATAATTTATGCTTTAAAAATTAGAAGGCTAAATTAGGTAAGTTCTAGACAATACCTGCAAGAAGAAGAAATACAACCTCTCAAATAACAAAACTAAGATATGTAAAACATGAGTACATGATGAAGTAATGACAGAAGTTTATAGTGGCTCACTCGATAAAACTATTGCTGAGTCAATTGATTATCTATGAGGGGAAATCAAATTAGGTATTTTTTAATCTCAAGATATACTTTAAAATAAATTCCAAATAAATCATAGAGGTAAATTTTTAAAGTTATATCAGAGGAGTTAGAAAAGTATGCAGTTAAATATATTTCTCTTCTTTCTTTATTGAGAAAGACGTTCTCAACCTATGGCAGAAATCATGTACACACACAAAAGGTACAATTAAAAACTTAAAAATTAAAAACAGTACATTAAATTAACAAATTTATTTTTTGAGTTATGTTTTATAGTATCCATTTTATTTTTTTAATATATTTTATTGATTTTTTACAGAGAGGAAGGAAGAGGGATAGAGAGTTAGAAACATCGATGAGAGAGAAACATCGGTGAGCTGCCTCCTGCACACCTACTACTGGGGATGTGCCCACAACCAAGGTACATGCCCTTGACCAGAATTGAACCTGAGACCTTTCAGTCCACAGGCTGATGCTCTATCCACTGAGCCAAACCGATTAGGGCTTAACAAAATTTTTTTTTACATAATAAATTATCTGTAATAATAAAAGAGTAATATGCTAATTAGACTAGATGTCATTCCGGGTGTCCTTCCTGACGAAGCTGGGGTGAGAAGTGAAGGGGACAGCCTGGGTCCAGGGTCCCTACTGGCAGCCAGGGAAAGGGAGGCCTACCCTTGCACGAATTTTCATGCATCCGGCCTCTAGTATATTATAATATGTTACTTAGTAAATTAAAATGACAAATAAATTTAGTAAACTAAACACATGTAAACATCAAAAATGTATTAAAAAATAAAAGCCAACAGCTAATTAGTAAATTCGTTTTTAACGAATATACTGAGAAAGCATCAATATCCTTAACATACAAAGGGGCCTTTACATGGTAAGAAATATACTAGACTTTAATAGATGAAAAGAAGAAGGTTTTTTTTAAGGAGTAAAATAGTTCATATACAGATTTAAGATTTTTCAACTTCACTGGTAATAAAAGAAATGGAAATTGAAACAGCGTCATTAGTTTTTGGTTATCAAATTAGCCATGCTAGCACACAGTGCCAATTGGGAGTAATGGGTCCCAGGTTCCCACCTACTGCTGGCTGGAATGGAAATTCACTCTGGTAAATAATTTGGCAAGCGTTATATATCGCATATCTTTAAAGTGGCCAAACTTTTAACCTATTACTTTCACTTAGAGGATCAATCTAAATGCAGTAATCATAAATCTGGACAAAGATGGATGCACTAAGATACCCACTTAGTCTAGCCAGCAAGGCTCGAATGGTTGAGCACCAGCCTATGAAACTTGACTTTGCAAATACTTGTTTCCTATGTGCCAGACTTGGCTGCTTCCTATTTATCAGGAGTAATTATTACCCAGTCAGTGTTGCTCAATGGTTGAGCATCAACCTATCAATCAAGAGGTCACGATTCGATTCCCAGTCAGGGAACATGCCCAGATTGAGTGTTGGATTCCCGGTTGGGGCCATGCAGGAGGAACCTGATCAATGATTCTCTCTCATTTCTATCTCTTTCCCCCTCTCCCTTCCTCTCTGAAATCAATAAAAAACATATTTTAAAAGATATACACATAAAGCTGGAGACAATTTAAAGTCCTCACACTGGGGAATGATTAGTAAGTTATAGCATGCACATACTATGAAATATTATATTGCCTTTAAAATTAGGCTCATGACACCTTTTAATGATGGATAATTTATTATGATTTATATTAAATGAGAAAGAAGAATACAAAACTGTGTATGTATTGGTAAAATAACATGCACATACAAACAGACACACACTTACACAAATACTCCCCCCACAAAAAAATGCCAAAATGGCCAAAAGCATTCATCACTAGAAATTGGGATTAAAGGTTGTTATTTTACTCTTTTTTTATTTCTACATTTTCCACGATTAATATATTTTCATTTCATAGTCACAAGAAAAATATAACTTGAAGACAGGCCACAACCCCTCTAATACTCATAAAGCCAAAACGTATTCTAAACTGTAATTACACAACTAAAATGACCTCAGGCATCTAATCGAAGAGCTTGCATTGCAGGTTAAAAACCATTATCACTATTTTATAAAACTAAGACATATCCTAACTTTATCAATGTCTCATCTCAACCTGCAGTCTGCCCTATATTAATAACAGGACTCTCTGTATAGGCAAGACACAGATCCAAGAGTAAAAACATCAGTATCCATGAAAGGAAAGGATCGGTATAAAAACCCTGTAAGCAGCAAAGCTGAATTCCTTGAGAGGAAAATAATCAATAACCTTGATTTTATATGAGATCAGAGTAACACCGTAATGTAGGCCTGCTATCACTGCGACAAGGAAGCCGGGAACAAGACTCACCCGAGACTTGATTCGAATACAATGAACAAAGGAAACCATGTGCTGGGATTATTAATGAATCAAACAGGGAGAAATGAGTAACACTGGGGAGTATGAGGCAACTAAGACACCCTCTAATGAGAACACGAAGGATCCAATCCAAACGCTCAAGTGTCAAGTTCATTTTGGCAGAGAGGATATGCCGGGGCAGAAACTGTCGGTGGTGCAGCCACGCTCACAGGGTCTGAAATCCCCACCGCACCCACATACAAACCGTGTGTGCTCTTTAGCCAGACTCTTAACCTCTCAGAGCACCCGTTTCCTCGCCGGCCATCAAACATAAGCCATAATTAACCCAGCAGGGTGGGTGTAAGGGCCGAGACAGTAACTGCTAGACGCCTGGTTAAAAGCCTCATGTGTCGAACAATGAATGGAGCCCATGACTATTTTATGAAACCAAGAGCCAGGGATGCCAACCACGCATCGCTGATGCTGCGGGCACTGCTTGTCCCTTTCCTGGCCTGGCCGACTTGCAGGCACTAGGGAGAAGCCTTGCTCGGGGCTGGCGGGGGGACGAAGACAGGTAGGGAGAGAGTAAGTCGGCAGTGACCCTGAGTAATTATATAAACCCAGGCTCTGTCAGTCTCTGTGGATTCCCCAGGCAGCTGGCCCGGGCTCTGCTCCACTGTACCTCAACCCAGATTCCTAACAGCCTGAGACAGAACTGAGGACAAGGAGGTGGAAAAAAACAGCAAAACAGTCCCCGAAGAAGGAACAAAATAACTGCAGAAGGTGAGGGAAGGAAGATAAAAAAATTAGAGAAAATACAATAAGCCTTATAATTACAAGAAAAAAATAACAAGAAGCAAATTAAAAATGAGAAACCAACAACTCCAGAATAACACTTTCAAAAGATGTTGAACAGAGGATGAAGAAAACTGGCAGGCATGGGAGGAATTAATGAAGGCAAAAATCAATATAACTCAGCAGAAAGCCAAGAGGAAAATACTAGAAATACACAGCAAGTAGGGGTCAAATAAGAATGCTGCCTGGAGTGCGATCAGGACCCTAAGAGAATTAGACAATAACCTTGAGGGCGGGAGGGAGAAGGGAGACTTGCAGAGCTCCAGCCTTCACCACAAGCTGAGGAAAGATCCCAGGTGGAATGGCTGATAATTGAAAAGTTAAAGGGCAATTCTAACAACTTGTCAATGGATTAAGGCCTCCGTTTTCAGAGAAGTAATATAATTTGAGGAGGTGCTGAAAATCATTAGCGACATTAAAACTGACTGTAATTACATTATGGCTAGTTAACTAATTTAATAATGAGCCCTTATTAAAGAAAATAAAAACAACTGTGTCAGACAGATGTGACAGCCCCTTACACTGTTACAGGCACTTCTCTTTTTAGCTGGCAGGAGGGCGTAGCGGATAAAGAAGCACCATCCCGTGTGAGAAAGACCTGGCTGCGAATCTGAGTTCTGTCCCCTTATTCGTTTGCACGTGTTCGTTAAACTCTCTAAGCCCGAATTTCTCATCTTTCTCATCGGCGTTCAACACATCATTGGCAGGAAGACATAGCATATAGTAAGAGCCACGTAAACAGTGCCTATTGTGAAGCTGAAGAGCATCTATTGTGTGGAGCTGTGTTTCAAAGAGGAGGGAAAAGACACGCTCCCTCAATGTCAAAACCTTGTCAGGTTGCTAAGAGGAAAGAATGAAGACAGCCACGTTGATAGTCTGGTGTCTGATGCTCAGCTCCTCAGAGAATACGTACCTTATCTCCTTTGTCCTAGCAACAAGGTTAGAACTACGTGGCTCAGTGATTCAGCCCACCACACAGCATCCGGGAACCTGTCTACTGGTCCCCTAATAAGAGCCAACCTTCTGTGTCCCCTCTGGCATCCCCCACAGGGGGCCTCACAGGTGCACAGCAGCCAACCTTGGGCATTCCAGGCCACCCTGAAGGTCATTTCCAGGAGTCCCCCCGCAACAAGGGCATTCCTACCAGGTTGGGAGAGGCCCACTGAGTGGCCGCATGCCGTGTATCACCTTGACCGCGTGCCCTGTTCAAGGCACTTGATCAGAAACAAGTACATATCTTCTGATGGGTGCCAGTGACTAAAAACGGCCATGTGCTTTTACATGCCTCTGGGAATGTAAAGCTATGCTTGCTCCTCTTTCATTTCCCCGGCTCATCTGAATATTCAAAAAGAACCCAGGGATCGTTCGCTAAAGGAATTAAAAATGTGTATCTCGGCGCTAATCATAATTCTCACCACAGACTAGACTTGTGTTTCGGGAGAGCAGATTATGCACACGCTGTAAAATTCAATGGCTGGATTGTTTGCCAAATGTAAAGCAGGGAAGAAGAGGACTCAAGTATTTTGGATTGCTCGAAATTACTAAGTGAAGGTCACATGTTATAGGACCCTAGAACAGATCTGGTCCTATGTGCTTCAGAAAGCATGTTAATATTTTTAAAAGCCTTTAGGAGAAACTGTCTCGCCTACGTCCTAAATAAAAGCCGTATGGTCAGCTCGGTTGGCAGCAAGAATTCGTATAATGAGACGTTTGAGTAAGAGAAGGAGGCTCTCTATGCTATGCCCACCTCAGAAAACAGATGCAATAGACAGCGCTGCTCAGCCAAGACACTTCCAGGAGCCTTCGAGAGGCCAGGCACCGATGCAAATAAAACATGAAATACATGTTTTTCGGGGGTTTTCCAAACACGTTGTTTCGTTTCGGCATCTCAAAAATACTTTAGAAGTGAATATAATGACAGCTTGTTGCATATTATCCAGTTCCTCTTTGAAAACAACTCACTATTCTACTCTGTAAGAACAAATTATTCTCTTCCTACTCCTACCCACGTGCCTGTTGCAAAGTATCAAGCAATCTTAACCGAATTTCCAAATACGTATGGGTTTTTAACATATTCATGAATAAAGCTGTATTTTTAAAAATTAAAGTTAAAATCTGACTGTGAAAACAAGTATGAGAATACTTTGTTGGCAGGAATGTGTTATTTGTTGGAGGGCAACCTAGCAAGACTAAAACCTATACTTCGACCATGTCTAGATTCCATTTCTATAAATTTACCCTGCAGGCACACTATCACATGTATACATGCCATTTCACCAAGGCTTCTTATAGTATCATAAGAAGGGGAAAACCTAAATATTCACCAAGTGGGAACTGGATAAATGAATTCTATCCATAAAACAGAATAATGTGGAGTCACCAAAAAGAATAAGGCAGTTATATACATAATAAACTGAACCAATAGCCACATGGAAATCTCCCATTGTTAAGGTGGGCCGTTTTTTGTTTTTGTTTTTAAAGCCAGGTGTGGGAGTATATAGAATATGCTATTGTTTGTGTATACAAATGATAAAAACAAAGAAATGCTCACATATAACATTAGCAGTCAATATTTATTGAAGGTATTCTGCATGCCAAGAATTGCTTGTAGTGTTTTATATGAATTATCTCATTAGTTTCTTCTCAGCAACTCTGAAATATACTATTTTTTCTTGAGAGATATACTATTAATATACACATCTTACAGATGAGAAAGCTGAGGCACGGTGAGGTTAAAGTCACAAAGTTAGTGGCCGAGGTTCAAACTCTGTCTGGCCCCAGAGCTCACTCCCTTAGCCATAACTATTTGAATTTTCCAGTGCATATATTATCTCTGAAAGTGTTCAAAAAGAACTGGTAAGGGTCCGGCCGAGGTGGCTCAGTGGTTGAGCATCGACCTGTGAACCAGGAGGGCATAAGCCTGGGTTTTGAGCTCAATCCTCGGTGGGGGAGGGGGAAAGGCTGGTGCAGGAGGCAGCCAGTCAATAATTTTCTTTCATCATTGTTATTTCCATCTCTCTCTCCCCCTCTCCCTTCCTCTCTGAAATCAAAAAATATATGTTTTTTTAAAAAACTGGTATGATAAGTTGTCCCCAAGAAGGGAACTGCCTGGCTGGAGGTTAGTGAGGGGAAGAAGGTTAATTTTTCACTGAACCTTCTGAACTCTGTAGATGTGTGTGACCTTTCCAAAAATAAATAAATATGTGTAGTAATTTTTTACTCTACCTGCTTGGATTATTTGGCAAGGACAATATGAATTGTTGTTATGAATAAAATAGATATTTTTGAACAAATAGAATTTTATTCATATATTTACTTGTTTTTAAAAAAAATGTTTAATGGGAAATAAAATTTCACCCAGTACAGAATTCACAATTATGCATGCAAACAATTTCTAAGGCATTAAAGGGGAATAATAAAATACATATACTAAAAAATAACATGGAGTCTATTATTGCTACAGGGGAGGTCTGAGGTTGTTCACTTACTACAGATTTCCCCAGACTCGCATCAAAGACAGAAGTTTTTAGACTTTGTTATTTCTAAATAAAGAGACAAATTAAATGCATTCCAGGTAGCAGAAAAGAACAAAGGCATGCTTGGTCTATCTCTTAATTATGACTTAGCTCTAACAATAAGAGAGAAACCCAGCCATTTTTTTTTTCCGACAGAGAAAACATTCATCATAAAATACAAAATCATACCGTTATAATATATAAAAGATATAAAATATCTGTGAGGTAGGACCTGTGCTTTGTGTGTGTGTTTATCTGAAATACAAAGTCAATACCCAGAGCAGTGCTCCTCAAACCTGAATGTGGGTACGTATCAGAGAGGCCTTGTACTATGCAGATTCTGGTTCAGAGTCTGGGGTTGAATCCAAAACCCCACATTGCTAATGAGCTCCCAGACAATGCCTGTACTGCGGTGGGCACACTGCATTTTGAAAGGTGCTAGACAATATGTGTAAAATAACTATAATTTGATAAATTAAGTTTTAGAACTAAATTGCAGCTATTAAAATCTTAGCCCCTGCTGAAAACTTTTGAAGATTCAGCCAAGAAATAGATTTGAATAGATTTGTAATTTCTCTTGAAAACTGACCAATGTGCCATAAAGAGGGAAGATGTACCTGCAAATACGCTGCTTTCAAATCTGGTCAGCAATTCAAAGTGGATTTCAAAAGAATCAGGGGAGGATCTGGTTCCAAGAGTGGCTGAGAAGGGCTAGTAATTAGCACACCCTTGTTTACATAAGTGGGCAATTTCCAAGCCCTTCCATGTTTTCAGCGTAATGACAATTCATCACATGAGCACCAACAACTCTCAGGTGCTGATGACAAGAGCAATATGGTCCCTGTCCAGAGCAGGTTAGACAGGGAAGCAGAACAGATGCCCGCATCACAGGAGACAGGTGATACTAGAAAATGTGTGTGTGTGTGTGTGTGTGTGTTTGTGTGTGTGTGTGTGTGTGTGTGTGGTGGGGGGGTGGATGGGTGGAGTGCAAGCAATATACTTAATTGCTGAAAAAATCCAAAGCAAAGAAACAAAACCGCTGGGGTAAGGAATACATATGGGGTGGGTTTTGGTAATGATTTGAGAGAGGAAGTGAGTCGGCCTCTTAGACAAGGTGAAGAAAAGCAACCCAAGAAAAGCAGAAGGGAGCAGCACACCCAGGTCACAGTCAGAACACGGCCCAGGCAGAGCCACGAGGCGCACCCCTGTCTAGCATAGATCTCTATGAAGAACCGAGACACAGTAGTGTTTCTAAGGTAAGGCCATGACAGGTTTCAACTGGACCTAATGTACAATGATAACTGGAAAGTTCCTGACTCAGGAGTTACCAGATAATTCTACGAGTCTGCAGCACCCGGAGAACACTGAGTAACACAGAAGAAAAAGTGGTCTCAGAGTGGACAAGAGAGAGCGGTCCTCAAAGTCAACATTCTCTCTGGGCCTTGGTTTTGTCAACTGTACAGAGATCAGCAAATTTTTCTGAAAAGGGCCAGGCAGTGAATTAATGTTAGACTTTGCCTTTGTATGCAAAAACAACCACAGGCGATAGGTTAAATGAGTGAATAGGAACATGGCCATGTTTCAATAAAACTTTATTTTACAGAATGGGCAGCAGGTAAGCTGGATTTCCTAATGCCCTGGATTGTAAAATGGGGAAGATAATAACTTCCCTAATATTAAATATTTCTAGATCAAGATCAGGAGAGGAAGTTGGTAGAACTGGTGAGTGACACTGACATTGATTCAAATATTCATTGACTGTAACATCTATGTACATCTAGACGCATTTGCTCTCTGTCACTCCCTCTCATCACTACTTCAATCCCTCATAATTCAAGGGTGGAAGTGTCTCCACCATCCACCTTCCTCCTCTGGGGCCTCACTCCTTAAATTTGTCCTGTCTAGAATCTTCAACCTCCCTCTCTCTATTGCCTCTCTCCATCAGTGTACAAACAGCACAAATCTATCCTGCTCCCCAAAATAATAACCCCCATTTCTTTGGCTGTGGTCCTCTATATCTGCCACTCCATTCACAGTCAACCTCAGGAAACAGCAAACTGTACAAGCTTTAGCCACTTTTCAGCATAACAACTTAAAATTCCAGTATTAATGGGATTTTGACCCCACTACTTTTTCTGTAAGAGACTTTCCCAAAATCAATGGGCACTTCTCAGTCGTTAACTCACTTGAACCCTTTCTAGCAATGAAAACTACTGACAGGCACCACTTCCTTTAAACTTTCCCCCTCCCCATTCCGGTCCCCCCCGCCTTGGCTTAAGAGACCACACCAGCTTCTACTGCTGGAGCCCTCTCTGGCCTTTGGCCTTCTTCACATGCTACTCCTCCTCCTCCTTCAAGTATTTCCATTCACCAGGTCTCTGCTTCGAATTCCTCTCTATGTAATAGTTTACGGAATGTAGGTTTGAGAGTCATAAATTTACCCTAATTAAAGCCTTAGAAATGGATTCTGAACTGATGAAAACTGAATCTTACCCCTTCTCTTCAGACCTGCTCCACCTGCTCCACTGGCCCCTCCGTGGAGCCAACATCCACCTAGTTACCCAACTCAGAACATTCCTGCTTCTCTGTTTCTCTGCCACTTCAACCCACATTTCCAACTGACGGTCATCTCCTGTCGGTTTTAATTTCTCATAGTTCTCACATGTTGCTAGATGACTCCAATGAAGACTTCTCCATGTGGCTGCGAGTTTAGCTCTGGGCAGTGTTGACCCTATTGATGCTCCGACAGATGGCAACCCTGCCTCTCTGACTGCAGAGGTCCACCACTCCCGCTTCTAGGGCACGTGCTATCACTACTACCACCTAGAGCAGTAGTTCTCAACCTTTCTAATGCCGCGACCCTTTAATATAGTTTTCATGTTGTGGTGACCCCCAACCATAAAATTATTTTTGTTGCTACTTCATAACTGTAATTTTGCAAGTGTTATGAATCGTATCTGTGTTTTCCAATGGTCTTAGGCGACCCCTGTGAAAGTGTTGTTCCACCCCCAAAGGGGTTGCCACCCACAGGTTGAGAACCATTGACCTAGAGGCTCCTTTTGATGGCCTGCTGTATGCCTCAGACCCCATCCCCATTCCAACCCTATGGCTTTAAATGCATCTATCTGCATGCCTTTAGTACTTAACCCGCATCTTTAGCCATACATTTCTCCTTAGCATCGGGCCCCCACACCCAGCTCCTCACCCACACATCTGCTTAGTTATGCTAAAGTGCCCGGTGGCTGTAGGTTTAGGCTGCCCAGCACACCTCCACATGCCCCTTCCCCTCTCCCCCCATCTTCTGTAATGGGACTCATCTTCCTTGTGAGGAAGCCATCCTAGGTGGTGTCCCACCAAAAGCAGGGCCCAGTCAGAGCCCTGCACCCCTCTCGGCGTGCCCGGTGCACAAAAGTGCCTTGTTCCATAGTCACCGAAAACACACCTACTGACTACTTTTAGAGTGCTTGGAACCTCCGCACGAGGGTGCAAACATTAGTCATCGAGGCAGTCATAGCCATGGGACATAATATTTTCCAGCTGTTCCTCCAAATACGAAATAAACAAGAGTTAGAAAATACTCAATCACTTTCCTACCAGGTCACACCCTGCTAATATCATAATGAGCTTTTAACACATTTAATGTTTAACATTTAAAATCTGGCCGAATCGTACTGCGAAGCTAACTCTGTGACTGTGTGACATACTAGAGAAGCAGAGCTTGTACTCAGGGGAAAACTGGACCCAAACCATAACAGCCCCATCCCCTATTAATTGCATCATCAGAACAAGTTATTTTTGCCTCAGTTTCCCCATCTTTAAAATGAAAGTCTTGTGGGATCTTTAAAGATGTAGATCAGGTCATTTATAAAAATTTACAAAGTAAATTTTCCAGATAAAGTAACCATTTCCAACCTTTTTCATCTCATGGCACACATAAACTAATTACTAAAATTCTGCAGCACACCTGAAAGTATAGTATATTGTACAGCAATCTAACAAAAAAAGGGGGGGGCATAATTTTTAGTCATTCACATTGTTGCGTTAGCTGTTGTCATTTTTTAAAATGTGACAGTCTAAGAGAAAAGAAGTCAGTGCCCCTGACTAAATAGTCGGGAATGGCATGTTTTAAAAATTCTTGCAGCACACCCATTGAAAATCGCTGAGATAAAGCAAACTCGAGATTCAAAAGAAAGCATTTTCCATTTCCACTAAAATGTAATTTCTCAAAAGTTCAAAAATCACCTCATAATGGAAAATAATTGAAAAGGAAGAGAAATTGAGACATGCCTTCACTCACTTAACAAATTGAGTAATAATCAAATAAATTTTAGAGCAGTGATTTTTGTACAACAGTATGGCCTAATCTCTCTTTGAAAAACAAAAACAACAACAAAAAGAAACAATGAACTGGTAAATATCATTTTCCTGAAAGAGAACATGATTTTCCTCTATGACACACCTCTCTCTGCTCTATTATGAGCAGACAGAAGTTTTCCGAAACCACTCTAAACTTCAAACAGTGAGACACTGAAAAAAAAAAAGAAAAGAAAGGAAGAAAGAAAAAAGTCTAAGCTTTTTATCACATGGACACCAGAGAAGACTTTTGCCCACTTTGACAGCCCTCCTGAACTATGCATGTGAGATTTCAAGAATCTTTATGTGCCATCCAAATTGCTAGCCTTTTGTAATCCTTTGTTTAGCAGGTTTGCATCCTGTTATTTAATTAAATTCTTTCCTTTAATTATTGAATTAAAATATTCTAGCTATCTGCTTAAGACCTTCCACTGAGTACTCTGGAACTTAGAAATATGAATAAGACATGCATCTCCCGTCTGGTAATGGAGAAAGATTGAAAAAGAGTAAGTGACAAAAATTAGTAAGTTTATGATAAATGCATCCGTGTTACTATGGTCATTCAGAAGAGAAGATGCCAGTCCAATGAGAGAGGGGAAATTCGAGATTTTTTTCAGAGAATGGAAGATTTGAGGAAGGCACTGAAGACTGTGCAGAACTTGGGCAGAATGGGGTGGTGGTACATTTCTTGCAGAAGCAAGGGCAACTTGCCCTGGCCGATTTGGCTCAGTGGTTGAACGTTGACCTATGGACCAATGGCTTTTTCTGATTTATGTCACGATATCAACAATTATTTTGGCTGCCTCCCAAGGACAGCAAGAAAATGTGACTGTCTCAAGCTCTATAAATATGTGAAGAAAAAAACTCCCCTAAAAATCTGTCATCAAAAACTAGCCCTCACATAGGACCTCCAGTCCAAATTCATAGTGCCTGGGTGGCCTGGAAAACCTCAAGCCAAAAATTTGTTTTAAGGTGGTCCCGGGCGGTAGAAACACAATAAATCTGGTAGCAACAAACATAAATCTCTAGAGGAACCCACCTTCAACCTACACCTCCAAGAAGCCCCACAGATAAATACATTAAAAAACTGAACTTACACTGAGAAGTCACAAATATACAGGAGTAAGAATGAGCTGAAACAACCCCATCTCCCGCAAAAAAAAAAAAAAAATTAGCAAAGATTTCAGATATTGGAATTATCAAACACAAAATATAAAACAATTATGTTTAAAGTAATAAAAGTAGCAATTGAAACAAGAACTATTAAAATAAGCAGATTTTTTAAATAACTGAATAAAATTTTTAGCAATAAAAGGATGTAAGATCAGTGACATTTAAAACACAAAGGATATGTTTCTTAGCAGACTAGACACAGAAGAAGAGACATTTTGTGAACCTTAAGATAAAGCTGACTTAAATTACTGAGGATAAAGCAGAGAAAGATATAAATAGCATATTTAGTGAGAGTTAAAGACATGAGAATGTTGGAGGTGTCTATTAGATCCAGTTAGATTTCCATGAGAAAAGAAAGATAATGTATCAGAGGCAATATATGAAGACCTAATAGCTGGGTGTTTTCTAGAACTGATAAAAACACCCATCCAGAGACACAGAAGATCCAATAAAGCCAGAACAGATTCCTTAGAAAACCTCCACACCTAGTACAGAACACCAAAGACAAAGGGATCTTAAAAGCAGCCAGAATGAAAAGACAGATTACCTTCAAAGGAGCAACGAGGAGCTGATTTCTCCAAAAAAATAGCGAAATAATACTTTTCTTGTGATGAGAGAAAAATAAAGGTCCATCTAGTGTGAATACAGGCTAGGGAAACATCTTAATAACAAGGGCAGCCCTGGTCTGGTTAGCTAGAGCATCACCCCAACACACTAAGGTTGTGGGGTGGTTTCTAATCAGGGTACATCGAGAAGCAATTAATACATAAATAAGTGGAATGACAAACTAATGTCTCTCTCTCTCTCTCTCTCTCTCTCTCTCTCTCTCCTCTCTCCTCTCTCTCTCTCTCTCTCCTCTCCTCTCTCTCTCTCTCTCTCTCTCTCTCTCCTCTCTCCTCTCTCTCTCTCTCTCTCCTCTCCTCTTCTCTCTCTCTCTCTCTCTCTCTCTCTCTCTCTCTCCAATAAATAAAAATTTAAGAAAAAAATAACAAAGGAAAAACAAATACATCATGGAAAGAGTATTTTAGATAGAGGGAACAGAAAGTACAAATGTCTGGAGGTGAGCACATGCTTGGGATGTTTGGGAGAGGAGGAGAGCGAGGGGATGAGGGCAGAGGAGAACCGTGGGGGAAGATTACATGGGCCTTTAAAGCCAGTTTTAAGAACCTGAACTTCTCCACGGGGAGGTCAGTGGAGGGTCCAATAAGGCACACTGGCCGAGCCCCACAGTGCTGAGTGTCCAGACATCATCAGTCAGACGCCTGAGGCAGAGAAGTCCCAGGCATCAGCTTTGTAGTCTTCAGGTACAAGTTGTCTTTAAGACACTTTTCTTTTCTTTTTTTAAATATGTTTTTATTGCACAAGAACAGACATATAGACCAATGGAATAGAATAGAGAACCCAGATATCCACCCAAACCACTATGCTCAACTAATATTTGACAAAGGAGGCATGAACACTCAATGGAGACAAGATAGCCTCTTCAATAAATGGTGTTGGGAAAATTGGACAGATACATACAAAAAAATGAAACTGGACCACCAACTTACACCAAATACAAAAATAAACTCCAAATGGATACAGGACTTAAACATTAGAAGGGAAACTATAAAAATACTAGAGGAATCCACAGGCAACACAATCTCAGATATATGCCGAAAGAACTTCTTCACGGATACTGCCCCAAAGGCAATGGAAGCTAAAGAAAAAATGAACAAA
>PVJN01037445.1:0-20906 GCA_004026805.1 Lasiurus borealis | reverse complement strand
AAGGTTGGAAAGAGAGAGACAGAAACGAGAATTTAGTTTGGCGGGGCAGGGGGTTGGGGGGTGGGGGGTGGGAAGGAAAACGACCGACAACAAGAGGAGACTCGGGAATGGGAAACAAGGCAATCGTTTAAAACGGGGACACGTCCCCACACGCGCACGGCTTGCTCCGGACAGGGGAACCTTCCTGGTGGTGAGCAGCCCGGTCCCTGCAGCTGTGGGCACGTGTGATTTGCATCTGCACCCCTGGCCGCCATGTCTTCTCGGCCCCAGTTTTACTCCAGTGTCTCATAGTCCCTCTCGAACCCACTGTGGAGGTTTAAACCTCCTCCCCCCCCCCCCTCCTTCCAGCCCAGGATCCACTGTGTGTTTGGTGCTGCCCACCAGGAAGGTTCAAAGTCACAGAACATACAAACTGACAGGTACACCCTGTCTCACCAGAGGAATTCAAACATGTCCCTTTAGGGCCATCCGTGACCTTCTCAGCGATTCTAACTGTGGCCCCTGGAGCCTGCCCAAGGCCCCCCGGCCTGCCCTGCGCTGATGGGGACAGTGACACCGCTGAGCTAGTGTCCACATTGGGACCTGGGGAGCCTACTTTCCGGAACCAATCGTACAATGACACGAGGGCTCCTCCCACTGTGCTGAACATAACATCCCAGCACAATGTTGGGAAAACACAATGCCAGGCATCGGACTGAGCACAGGCCCAGCAAGGACTGAGGTATGGGTGCCCACGGGCGTGGCCACGGCCATCCCCTGTTTTACCCAAGGACTTCAGGGAGGAAGTGTTTGTAGAAATGCCTTTTCCCTTCTCACCCTGGAGAATGTGCCATCTCCAAGTCCTCAGGAGCTCTGGCTCCAAACCCTCACCAGGCTCCGGGTCTAGAGGAGATCTCTAGGGTGACAAGTGCATGGAGATGTGTCCGGCTCAGCAACTCTGGCTACACTGAGCGGGCAGAGGCCTTCTACGGTCAGCCCCTCCATTGTTCCGCCAGACCCAGCAGCGGTGCAAGTCCAGGCAGAGGGGAATGGGGCAGCTTAGGCCTCCTGCGGACGCCCAGAGGGAAGAATGCAGGTAGGCCAATGCTTAGGTTTTGCCCCTAATAGGATATCTTTCTTTGCATCAGTCAATAAACAGCTTCCACGCTCAGCCTTCCCTGCCAATCGAGACGCAGGGGACCTTCCCTCTGGAGGTCTTATGCATTCATTTCCTCGGACAGTGTGAAAAATAAATGGTTTCAGACTGCTTTGACCAAATAGGCACATGCCCAGGTTGCCGGCTCGAGTGGCTAAGTAGCCAGCATGTCTGCAAGCAGTGCTCACTGGGTAGGCCTTGCTTCCCAGAAATATTGCCCTGAGGTGCTAACAGTTGCCCTCAGTCCCACCAGGAAGGACCCTGAGAGGCTCTGGCTCAGCCGGCAGCCTGGGCTGGGGACCTGATAGGGAGCCACAGGGGTCGGGGCTCCGGATCCAGGCCACCTGCTGACATAACCCCTTCAGCAGCGGTGTCTGCTCAGTTGGGTCAGATACTGATGGGCTTTGCTGCAGTGCTCAATCGTGGAAAGGGAAAATGCTTGTTGGTAGCAATCTGCGCTAAACCCCAGGGTTCTCTATCATTTGGTTGTAATTTGGGGTGGGAGGTGGGGGAAACTTTAAGCTACTATTTCACATCAAAACTACAAGGGAGCAAAACAGTCTCAGAGTGAGGACACGTAACAGTCAGCTACACGCTGCCATGCGCTTTGTACGTTTAATTCTCCTACTCTTTTCTTCTAAAATGAGTATGCTTCCATGTTGCAAAAAAAATTGCCTCCTCCCCCTCTTGACAAGTAGCATCTGGGTACATAAATCGAGAGGCACTGGTCAGGAGATGGCACACTCACTTTTGCTGACATAAAGCCCAAATCTGTAACGTGGCAGGCAGCGACTATGACTACAGCTGACGGGTGTGGGAGGGGTTTGTCATACCAGTTATAAACTTCTAACCCATGTTTCGAAATCTCAACACGCATTGTAAAAAAAAAAAATGCTTGTTCTTGGATTATTAAAAGTTAAATATTGAAATGTAAACCTAGAAATACAGCTCACTTTGGTATAAAAGAAATGCAGATCTGTAAAAAACATCCTTCATGTCGTGCTGGCCCCAGCACCCTGACAAGGCCGGCGCAGGCGGCCGGCTCTTTGGCTTTTGCAAACCTGTGGCCATCTACCCTGGAAACCGGAAGGCCCCGGGGGCAGCGCCCATCAATAGAGCTTGCCGGGGAAGAGCCCGAGTACCCAGTCTCGGATGCTCTCGAGGGACTCCTCGGACTCCCGGTACATGGAAGCCAGAACCTCGGAGAACACCCACAGGAGGGGCAGCCCGAGGCTCAGGAGCTCGTACGTGAAGCAGTAGTTGTAAGCATTGTCCCTGAAATGCAGGCCGAGGGCACGCAGGAGTCCCCGGATCCAGTTAAGCAGGCTCCCGGGAAGGTGGAGCAGGCCCCAGGACAGCCTGAGAGGCCAGCTTAGCGCCTTCCTAAAGGAGGAAGTGGTGATACCTGGGGGGCTGCCTGTTGGGGGGCCCAGGGCCGCGGCCGCACAAGAGCTTTCCGTGGGAGGTTCTTGCCGAGGGGCTCCGTGCTCCGGCCACGTTCCCTCCTCCTGAGAAAGATCAAAGGGAGGTAGTGAGTTCATGATTCTCACACAGGACCCCTCTGGCAAAGCAGACCAAGAGAACCAATAAATATAGAACTTGAGCTTCGAACTTGACCTTTGAACCAGGAGGTCACAGTTGGATTCCCGCCAAGGGTGCTTGCCTGGGTAGCAGGCTAGATCTCCAGGGTGGGGTGTGCAGGAGGCAGCCAATCAATGATTCTCTCTCATTGATGTTTCTATCTCTTTCTCCCTCTCCCTTCTACTCTGAAATCAATAAAAATGTACTTTAAAAAACTTGAGCTTATTATAGCAACAAAGGCTAACCTATTCCAGTGCTCTCTTCTCTATGAGACCAGCAGTTATTTATATAGACTTAGACACTTAGACAGTGTAATATATCTATAGCTCCAATAGAGCTTGGCAGAACCGGCCTCACATAATCTCATGCCCATGTACTGCCGAAGGGGGGCTGACCATGGGCACATCTTTCCAGGGCGGACAAATTGATCACGGGCTCACAATCTTTTACAATACGTACACCTTTCTCCAATCACATTTCTAATGATCTGTCCTAAGTGAATAATTTGAAACATGGATAAGTATGCATGTACAAAGATGTTCACTATAAAAACATTGATAAAGTCAAGATATTAAACAACATGAACATTCAACAATATGCGAGTCATTAAATAAATTCTTGACCATGTTTTATAGGCACCCAATTCTATGCTCTTCAAGGAGTTGTGATGCCATGGGAAACTGTTCTGGAGACAGTGCTGGCGAGAAAAGAAAGATAAAACTGCCGCGGTAGGATTCTGACCAGTTACAATCCATTCTCAGAGGAAGAAGTCTGGAAGGAAATGCTTGTCACAAAATCCCAGTTTTCTCAGAATAGAGTGGCAATGGGCGCTTTAACTTTCTTTCTTTATGTATCTAATTTATTTATCCATTTTTTTCTACATTGAGCCTAGATGAATGCGTTACTAGGAAAAATGCTGTCAGTGGTGGAGACTCTGGGCTGGCCATGGTATGACTCAAGCCACGGAGGTATTTGCTGCCAGAGGGGGTCCTATAACCAGCCCGTCACTCATCATGTTGCTGACATCCAAAGGGCCTAGAGAAAGGGCTTGGAACCCTCAGCAAAGGTTGGCCCCATACTAGGCATCCCTACATCAGTGCCCTGTGGTCCTGGTGAGGGGCGGGAGGCGGGTGGAGAAGACACCTGGTAAGTTTTTCATGGCTGAGCAGATAACTCCATCCCCGGCACACAGCAACGCTCCCTGGGCTTCTCAGAGGCCAGCACAGCCATGCACCTGGGAGTTGGCTCGGGGCAGTGGGGGGGTTGGGGCGGTGGGAAGAGGAGGACAGAGGGATACAGCTCAGAGGTCTTCTGAACAGACTGAGGCAAAGAGACCGCCACAGCAGGGCGGAGAGCCCTCTTCCTCATCTACGAGTCTCAGTCCTTCCAGGGCCAGTGATGTTGGCCCAGTGTGGAGGAACCCTTGAAAACCCCCTTCTCTCCTATCCAGAGCCCTTCCCTGTTCCAAGGCAAACGTACCTCTCTTTGTTGTTTCAGATCTGCCCGTCTCTTCCGTTGCTGACTACTGGTTTTACAGTGAATGAAATGAGGCTTGCAGAAGAAGTTGCCTGTAAAAAGAAACGCGTACACACGGTTAGAGTGTGTGTGTGTGTGTGTGTGTGTGTGTGTGTGTGTGTGTGTGTGTGTTTCCCCTGTAAGCCAGAGCCACAGGAGACCTGAGCCAAGTGCCCGCCACTGTCCAGGTCAGACAATGCCAGTCACGGGAACAAACCCAGGGCCGCTCCCTCTCGGGAAGGGGCTTCTGACTCGGGTCTTAAAGTGGCACTGATTCAAGGCCCAGGACCCTTTGCTGCCAACGAGGGATGGGGCTGAACCTCTCAGCGAGTCTCCAAACCAAAAGAAGGCCATGTCTCCTCCCAGGACCAGGTATGAGGCAGCAAAACGGACAGCAGCATCACTTCTAGCTCCTCATCCTCCTTTCCAGGACCCTGGGGTGGGAAAGGCTGGGAACAGATGGCAGCGGAGATGGGGAGGAAAAGCCCGGTGACACACATACCGGGCCCCCGGCCACTGCCCAGGGACCCGGGGAACTTTCCAGAAAAGCCTTTTTGCTCACTGTTACATCAGAGGCAACAGTGATGGGGATGATGGTAGCAATAGGGAGCACTTCTGTAGGACTCGCAGTGTGGCAGGCACTGTTCTACATGCTCCCCAAGGATGAACTCATCTGCCCTGACAGCAACCTCCTGCGCGAGGTACGACTAGTATCCTGATTTTACAGATGAGGAAACTGAGGGACCAGGAGGTCAGGGAACGGGTCCAAGGTGACAGGCTGGTAAGTGCCAGAGTCTAGATTTGAGCCTGGCGCTTGCATTTGAGGGTCTGAGGTTACGAGCAGGAGGTTGTTGTAAGGGCATGTGAGTTCATCCCGGGGAGCATTTAGAATAGTGCCTGCCATACGGTGAGTCCTGCAGAAGTGCTCCCTATTGCTACCATCATCCCCATCGCTGTGGCCACTGATGTAACAGTGAGCTCTCTCACGCTGCCTCTCATCCTGTCTGACAGTGCATCTCTCCAAG
This sequence comes from Lasiurus borealis, assembly GCA_004026805.1. Taxonomy (NCBI): domain Eukaryota; kingdom Metazoa; phylum Chordata; class Mammalia; order Chiroptera; family Vespertilionidae; genus Lasiurus; species Lasiurus borealis. Next base: position 15,650 of record PVJN01037445.1, on the reverse strand, counting down.
GCTGAAAATTAGAAGACCCCTAGTCCCGATGAGCAAAATTCCTTCATCCGTGACCTCTGATCAGCTCCTCTTCAGAACGGATGCTACTATGGTGGTTATTTTTCGAATGCCCACGTTACAAATACTACTCCCGTTCAGAGGCCGCCATCTGCTGAACCTTTATTACACGAGTGGTGTGCTGCTGAGCACGCATCTCCACCATGCCGGGGAGATGGAAGGTGGTGAGACCGAAGGAGAAAACGTACACAGAGCTGGCGGCCATCAGCAGGCACCAGGTGTGGGTGCTGCCTCTCCCCCAGAGCCCTTGCCCCCTGCAGGTGGCCTCTCTGTCCAGAGGGCCGCAGGCTCCCTGAACAGCTTTCCCCATGACACTGAGCTCCCTGGGAGCGGCTGGGTGTCCCAGAGCCTCTGGTGGGGCAGGAGCCCGCAGTGCCGTCCCTGGGGGAGGCACTTACCTCCCTCGTCGTCGAAGGCGTAGGCGGCCAGGCGCAGGGTGGTGGCGCAGACGCTGCAGCGGAAACACTCTCGGTGGAAGAAGTGGCCCTCGGCGCTCAGCCGCTCCATCACGTACACTCGCTTCTTGCAGAAGTAACAGGTGTCGCTGCCGCCCAGGTTCAGGGGAAAGGCCTTTCGTGTCGTTTCCTGAGGGGAAAGGGGCATCAGAGAGAAGAGCAGGGTGTTAGGAGCTTTGGAATGCGAGGCCCCAGCTGTTAGACGTTCCAGCCTGATTGTGGGGACGTCGTGGCTCCTATCTGTGGCTTGCTCCACTGCAGACGCTGCAGCAAAGAGTGAGAGTGGGAAGAAATGCACCCCACAGAGCCCCCAAAACTGCAGGGGCTGCTGTTTATTATATATCAGGCCGGCCGACCACAGGCAGGCCCCGGAGGAGGGGGCCTATCCCCCAGCCGGGGCTGCCCAGGTTTCAGGAGGGAGTGATGTCTCCTGGTCTAGGTATAGGCGTTTTCCAGATACGCCTGCCCAGAGACACCCTTTCCAGGAACCTGCTCCAGGGGTAAGCGTTGTCAGGGGTAGAGTGAGGTCATTGAAAGAATGTTTTCTACATCCTCTGTTCCCTACAGTGACTTCAATCGGGCAGGGAAAGTTGTGGCATCAAAACTGTTAAAAAAAAAAAAGCACAAAACAACTGTTCAAGAGAATTACAGAAGAGAGGCTGTGCCCCACAGCCCACCAGGCTCCAGTCGGACTCCTAAATGCAAGGGGGTAGGAAGGGGAGCACAGGGGTGCCCCTGGGCAATTCTAGGGAATGTGCCAAAAGTTAGCAAAAAGCGATTATCAACTCAAATCTCTGGTGAGGGCAGTGAATGCCCATCGGTATGAGAAAGGGAGAATTAAAGAAAAGGAATGAAAGGGATATTTTTCTAGCACTGAATTTTCAACCTCATGCCAAAGGGCTCCTTGGATGTTAAACACTGACAAAAAGGGATGCCCGGCCATGTGGAGGCCTCGCCAGGCCTTTCGCTGAGCCTCCCGGCAGCAGCGGAGGTGCTTGGTCTTGGGAAATGCCTCCCAAGGTGGCCGGGGTGGTTTGTCTTCAAGGGTATGCAGCCTCCCTCTCCTGTGCTCTGATCCGGCCATTCCCAGCTGCTCTGTCCACGAGAAGGGGCACCTTGGAGAGGGCCAGGCCCTCCTCTCAGGGTCCCGGGTGCCCTCCCCGGGAGAGCAGGGCCAGAGTCTGTGGAGGAAGCTGGGGGCTGTGTGTTCTTACCAGGTCTGGAGAGGTGGCCTGGGCCTTAGGTCTGTGATCATTCATGTACAGATTGACCAGGACTTCGGCTGCAGCCCCTATTCCGCTGGACACTTTCCCTACCGTCAGCTACCCGAGAGCAGAGGGAGAGGAGACAGAGACAAGGCAAGGCCCGTTAGCACCGAGAAGGAAAGCAGGAACAGGCTGGGTGTGGGAGAGGGCTCCACACCCACATGCAAACAGCACCCGGCGGCCTACGACAGGCAGACCCAGCCCGGGGCGGGCAGCAGGCACTCTGCCCATGGAGCAAAGGACAGAAGGGAACCCTGTGACCCTCGGGGAGCCCGGTGAGGGTTCAGGACCTCAGTGCATGGACGGGGTGAAGAAGCCCAGAAAGAGGAAGGATCTATCCAAGGCCACTTAGCAAATAAACGTCAGATTCAGGACGCTGCTCCTGTTGCCTGCCTCCCACCCCACCCGGGTTCCTCCCCACGCCAGTCTCATCGGCGGCCAGGACGACTCGGGCTGCTTGGCCTGATTTCCACCAAAAGGCATGTTTGCACCTGAGTCACTGCAGCTTCCAAAAGCCCGGGAGGCACAGAAGCTGAGCAAGGGAGGCCAAGAGCTCAGGAACTGAGACCTCACAGACAGACAGACAGACAGACAGACAGCAGAACCCCAGCCACCTCCTCCTGAAACCCACCCCCTTAAAAGGTTGTCTGCTGCTGCTCAGTGAGCGTGGAGCCCCCACAGACCTGGAGAAAGGTTAGGGCCCCACATCACCACTGCTGAGCTCAGTTTTCGAGTTGCATAAAAGGGGGAGAATCGGGCCTGCCTCATGGATCTGTGGTAAGAACGGAGAGCCATGGGGCCAGGTGCCTGGTGCTTAGCAGGGGCTGGGCCAATATGAACTTGCTCCTCCCTCCCTTCTTCCTCTGACTCCGGAGGCAGGCGGCAGCCAGCCCTGCAGCTCCACGTCTCCAGGAAGCAGCGATAGCTGTGCCTGGTCAGAACCCCTCCAGGCCAGGACCACAGGCCACCCTGACAGTCAGCACAGGGGCTGGCCTGGGAGTGGAGCCGGCTCACGGGGCAGGTGGAGGGTTCAGGATGAGGAGCCTCACTGCAGGCTCCAGGCAGCACACCCAGAGGCCCTGGGGCCAGGGCTGGGCAAGGCCAGCCCAGAGTGGCCGCTGCACATGGGCCCCGAGGATCACCGCCTGATGGGTGGTGAGTGCCTGGGCTCCTGTGGGCATGATGGCCATGGCTGCCTGCGAGTGCCTGATCACCCCAGTGTGTGGAAGAGCCGGGAAGGGCGAGAGCTGACAGCGCAAGCAGACAGGCACACTCATCCACACCCCCAGCACCTGCAGCGGGACCCCTCCCCCACTAGCTCAGAAAGGCCGCCCAGAAGGCCGTAGTCTCCTCTGCAGGGAGACCAAAGTGCGCAGTAAGAGATTCCTGACCCCATGACCCTGCAGGGAGGGGGCTCCAGACCCTCCCCAGCCTCCCAATCCAGCTTCTGGCAGATGTGGCCAGAGAGAGCTGTGATTTAGGCTGAAGGCCCTCGGGCACAGGCAGGCGGCCATTGGGGGAGCGCACAGCAGGGACCTGTGTGTGGGTGATGGACACCCTCAGTCTATATCCAGACTGCTCTGGGGAGGCTGCATCTAACCCCAGAACAGTAGCCTCAAATCCACAGCGGGAAGTTTGGGGAGCAGCAAAACACAGGGCAGCAGTCTTCCCCAGCTCCCCACCCGCTGGCAGCGATTCCCACACTCAGAGCCTGAGACCCACTCCTCGGTTCCAGCCAAAGCACAGGTGCTTCGAGGGAATGAGTGGGAGGGGATGCCGAACGGGCAGGGAGAGTGACACTCACCCTCCTTCTCACCAAGAGAACCCCAACCTAATAGCAACACTGAACTTGTCACTCCAGACCATGTCTGTGGTGGTGGTGAGGGGTGAGGGCGTGGATTGTGGAGAATGTGGCTGCAGCGACTGGCCCCTCGACTTTACAAAGCCTGCTCCTCTCAGGAGCAGCAGCTGCCGGGCCGTTACTGCCCCCTCCCCGCTGGCCCAGCCTGGGAGAGATTAGGACTCTGCTTTCAACCACACACCCTGCAATTGTCACACATTCCAAGACCCTTGGCTCTTGCTTTCAAGAAGCGCTCAGGTGCCCTGGCTGAGGACAACGGGCTACTGTTCGCCCGACGCTCCATCCCCTGCCCGGCCCCCAACACGGGCCCCTCAGACAGGGGCTGCAGAATAGGAAGAACTTTCTGGTTTTCTATCGGAATAAAGACGGAAGGCCAGATTTACCTTCCTGTCCATCCACACTGCCCTTGCGTGGCCATCTCCACTGGCCCAGCATGGGGACTGGCTCCGTGTGCGTCTCCGGAACGGCACCATGGTGATGCCGGGATACCCACGTGCCGTCGTTGCCTCCCGAGTCAGCAGAGACCGAGACTGTACTTTCTGGGGCTTTGCTACAAGTCCCTCATGAGGCCTTATTAACCACTTAGCTAATAAGCACTTTGTATCGCTGAGCTTCCGTATAATCCTGACTCAGGGAGCAATTAAGGAAGCACACAGAGGCTGTGCGGTTGCTGGGGGTGTCGCCCCAACACATCGGTGCAGCCGTGAGCCTGTTCAGTGGTTCCAACAGCACAGGGAGGGCATTGTCCAGTCCCCTGGCCAGGGGGATGTCAGGGTAAAGACCAGGCCTGGCCAGAAAGGCCCCTTCCTCCCAGCTGTATTCACTTCCTCATGCGGCATTGGGCTCCTAAGAGCACAAGGCATCTGCCAAGTTAGCGAGTCCAAAGCATCACCATCAGTGAAGCTTTACAGGGCCGTGTTCTGGAACCTTTCGCCTCCGTAGACGGCCCTCACAGGGCTCTGCACGCATTAGAACAATGGAGCAGCTGGCTTTTCTCAGCCCAGATTCTAACGGGGATGTAATTACTGTCGGCCGCAAGCTACCTCGCTAGAGGCTGCTGACGATGGCTAGATCTCCACCAGGAGACATTTCTAAAGCAATCCCATTGCTCCCGGTTCGGAATAGGATGGTCTCTGCCCGGCTGCTGGGGCCTTTCTCACCCTGCTCTGAGCCGGCCTGCCTCCCCTCTGGTTTGCATTCCCTGACGTCATGACCCTGTCTCAGTCACCTCTACACCCCTGGCACCGAGCAGATGCGCTGAATGAAGGAGGAAGCAGGCTCCTAGGCCCTTTTGTCTCCAAACAATGGTAATGTCCACCCCCCTTTCCTTGGACCTGGAACTCAGCCAAGAATACCAGGTGTCCAGGCTGTGCTTCTCCGTGGAGCTGGGCCACCTGTGGCCACCGGGCCTGCTGTGAGTCTCCTAAAGCCCATGTGGGGCAGGCTGGGTGAGAGGGCAGCTCCCAGGGCTTTGGAGTGGGGGAGTGGGGAATAGGAGGATAGGGGGAGAGGCCACGAGAGGGGGAGGTTTCCACAGTCAGGGCCTGAGGACTTCTCCTGGGCCTGCACTGAGGAGTCCCTGCCTGGGAAGCAGCAGGGAACAGGCTGGTGGGCCTGAGTCCCAGCCACATGCCAGGGGAAGGGAGGGCAGGTGAGACCCCCTTGCCTGAAGGGGTCTGGATATTACGTGCTCAGAGCTGAGACACAGGCAGGCCTTTGGGGCTATGACAACTCGCCCTTTGCACCCCTCCCCTTCCCGTCCCCCACCCCTCTGAGTGTGAGCCCGTATCTGCGCCTTTAACTCAGGTGCCCAGCACCGTGCTCTTCATCATATGCATTTAACCCTCAAGGCCTGTGAGGTGGGTCTTACAGCCACGGGCAGCTGAGGCTCTGGGGTCCCTAACTCCCTGCAGCCTCACTGCTCCCAAGTGGCTAGGATGGAAATGGAAACCTGAAGGTGACTTATTTGTCTTCAGAAAGAGAGGACTCAACATGCATTTTAGGTAAATGAGCTTTCTTCTAGAATTCTCCTCCACTGGGGAAACAGCACATTCACTACATGCTTTAGGCATTTTCACCACACGCCAGGTCACTGCTTTATTCCAATCTCCCTGAGGCGTAGCTGCTATCACTCTGCTCTACAGGTTAGGAATCTAAGGTGTTGAGTGGTCCTCAAACTTGTCCCAGGTCACACAGTAATCAGTGCTCTGACTCCAAGTATATATCCTTCTCCCTACAGCAGCCTGCCTCCCTGCCACCAACATGGAACACAGTGAAACCACCCTAGCTGGGTTGCACGTAGGACAGTGGTCAGCAAACTGCGGCTCGCAAGCCACATGCGGTTCTTTGGCCGCTTGCGTGTGGCTCTTCCGCAGAACACCACGTGCGGGCACACACATACAGGATGATTTAAACTTTGTGGCCCATGCACAGAAGTCGGTTTTCAGCTCTTAAAAAGAAATTTCAATCGTTGTACTGTTGATATTTGGCTCCACTGACTAATGAGTTTGCTGACCACTGGACTAGTGTATCCCTGGGACAGAGAGGACAGTGAGGTTGGAGGCAGCCTTGAGATCTATCCTGTGTCAGATGAGACCAAGGCAGATTCTCGCCTGCTACTGCCCAGCTTCCTGCGAACATGCAAAGCTCTAGAGTAAACCCTGCAAATCCAGTTTTAAAGCAAACACCCAGGAGGGGAGAGAAAGCTCCCTTTGCAATGCACACTGCTCTCCTACCCAGGAGGACTAACCACCATCCCCAGCCCCATGAGGCCTTCCCTTTTGATCAGCTGTGCAAACACTCAGCTGCCACGTTGTTGGTAACAATAGCTCAGCAGAGGGCACATGGCTAGCAGCCCGGGCAGAAGCCAGATGGGCAATGGCCACCCTTCTTCAATGAAAAAGTCAACGAATGGATGAGGGGGGCTGACATGCTGCAGGTGGGCTGGCTTGATGAAATGGATGGGTCTGGTGGTGTTGAGGACGTAAGACTGGATGTGATTCCGTAGTCTAAGGTCTAGAAAGACAAGACTCGGGGGTAAGAATCTGGGCCCTAAATGAGAAGCCCTCAAGATTCTCTGAAACTGTTCAGGGCAACACTAAACAAACAAACAAAACCCAACAGCATCACTCTGAAATTTAAGGCAGAACATCAGCCTGAGAGGGTGGGTTTGTGTAGTCTGAAGGCAGTCGGTGGCCCAGGTTTCTGTCCCCGAGAGTTACATGTGCTCCTGATGGCAAGTCTGGCTAAGTGTGCTACCATGAGGAGGTGATCATCCTGGACCCACAGAGTTGCAGTGTGGGGTGCTGGGATACGAACAGGGACAGGTGGCCTGCCAAGAGTGGCCAAGGACTAGCATCAGTGCCCAGGGCACTTCCCTTACCCCAGCTCCCCTGAATGGAGGCAGACTTGGGTTACTGGGCCACAAGAGACACCCACAATCTGGTGGAAGAAGCAGCAAGGCCCCAGGCTCTCAGGAGGGAGGATCCCTGAGCCCCACCAACTGAATGACGTTATTTGACCCCGAATTGTCACCTACTGTAAGGGGCAGGCATCTCTTCTATGAGGACACCTCACTCTTGCCAGATTCTGCATGTGCACAGCCCATTGCCAAGTCAATGGTGGGGTGTGGTAAGAGAGGGAGGGAAGTTGAGGGGTGGGACGGTTGGCCATACAGCTGGCAACATTCTCTCCTAAGTTCCTACAATGGCTTCACAGCGAGATCTGGAGGCTCTGTGGGTGTCAGGTGCAACCTGGGTGCTTTTTTGCAAATGGAGAAACTAAAGCACAGAGAGGGCGTGACTTGCCCAGGGTCCCAGGGTGGCCCTTCCTGAGAGCTCCCCAATCATTCCCAGCCGCACTTCTGTGAAAGGCACACAAGGTGGACGCTCTTAAAACAGCCGAGTTACACCATCGTTAGATGGCCAAGGTTGGCATAGGAGGTGGGGTAAGAAAAAAGAAAAACCAGGGAGAAACAAGGAATGAAGAAGGAAAGCTCTAGAGGCGGGAGCCAGGGGCCCAGGGGCTGGCCATCCCAAAGTCCACCCCATCTGCAGCCCTTCCTCCATCCGCACTGGGCCTGCATGGTGCAGAGGAGGGAACCCTGGGCTGAGGCCAGGACCCCTGGGCACTCGACTCCTCCCTGTTTTCTGTTCTGTGGATTCTGCTCAGTTCCCACTTTCCCAGGAAGAACCTCCTATTACCCCATTAAGATTGCTACCCTCTCCTTACATACCAAGTCCCTGCTATCTGCTAATTTTCCATAGGAAGTATCATCTTAGCTTCTGACATACGGCATAACTTACTTCTGTATCATATGGTTGTTGGTTACTCCCCCTCGTAGGAGGCAAGTGCCATCAGGGCAGGGACATAACTCCTGCTCACTGATGCGCAACCCAAGAGCCTGAGATGCTGACATCAAGCTGTCACTCAACAAGTATTTGTCTAATGAGTGAACGTTTCCTCATTGATTCACTGAGTGCTGTCGGCGTGATGCTGTTTGAAGGGCCTTTGGGGAAATGGCAGCCAGGGCCTCCCGTGATGCAGTGAGGCTGCTGTGACAGGAGACAATCCCACTGAAAAGAAGCGTCTGTCGTACCCGGACGCCTCACACGCACCCAGGCAGCTGCCTTTTGCCGCCACCTAGAGTACTAATACCTATGGGAAACCATGTCCGGGAAAGATGGGAGTGTGGTGGCTCTACCCGCAACCCTGACAGGGCAGTGAGCAAGCCAGCCATCCTGAGGTCAAGAGAAAAGCAGGGGCAACAGAGGACCTTGACCAGGACCAGCCAGAGGGGGGCTGGCCAGAGACTAGCAAGGTATGGGCCGACAGCCCAGCCCTGAGCATGAGCCACTGCCTGTCTATGCCCAAGTACCCTCAGCTCTATGATCCTATCAAGGGTGAGGATGACCTTTTCCACAGCAGGAAGCACTCCTCACGGAAGGGCAAAAAGGCTACTCTGAAGCCTTTTAGTGAGGCTGATGAAAAAAATGTCAGTCTCCACCCATACAGCTCACTATCATATGAACCAGGAATCATGCCCTTGTTGATGAGAGAAAAGAGGTCCAGACAGGTGAGGAGACTTAAGGTCAAACAGCTGATTAAAGCTGACTTGAGACAAGACATGGGCCTCTCAGCCTTGGCTATTTTCTTTTTCTTTTTGTAAATATGTTTTTATTGATTTCAGGGAGGAAGGGAGAGGGAGAGAGAGATAGAAACATCCTATATAATAAAAGGCTAATATGCAAATCATCCCATTGGCGGAATGACTGGTCACTATGAGGTGTACTGACCACCATGGGGCAGATGCTCAACACAGGAGCTGCCCCCTGGTAGTTGGTGTGCTCCCACAGGGGGAGTGCCACTCAGCCACAAGCAGGCTCACGGCTGGGGAGTGGGCCTAAGCTGGCAGTTGGACATCCCCTGAGGGGTCCTGGACTATGAGAGGACACAGACTGGACTGAGGGACCCATGCCCCTCACGAATGTTGTGCACTGGGCCTCTAGTCAATGATAAGAGAGAATCATTGACCGCCTGCATCCTGTACACCCCTTGCTGGGGATCGAGCCCACAACCCTGGCATGTGCCCTGATTGGGAATCAAACTGTGACCTCCTGGTTCATAGGTTGATGCTCAATCACTGAGCCACACTGTCCAGGCAGCCTTGGCTATTTTCAGTGGACTCGAAGTCAGAAAGTGTGTTTCTCCACTCCAGGGATTTGTCACACCACAAAGGGGACTTTGGAGGAGGGGGGGGGCTGATAAGATTTCTTGCTCACTCCTTTCTTAGAGACGGTATCTGCACCCTTCTTCCCACAGTGGTGGGGTGAAAGAGGGCCTATCCCCCAGCTACACACAAGGAGGCAATTCCTAATTTCCCATTCATGCAGCAGCAGGGATCAGGTTTGTGCATCAGCTTACAGCTCAGAGGCAAATGAGTAGTAACTCTGATGGGGGAAATTCGGTCCCACCCTCTGAACTCAGCACAGGTGGCCGCTAGACAGACTGGATGTGTTCAGAGGAGCACAGTCTGTGGGGAAGAGACTCCAAAGCCACTGCCATGTGCAACAGCTAAAGAAGTGGCCTCACGTTCCAGGCTCATCCATTCCACGGTCACGCTTCTCTGAGGCTGCCCCTCTTCCTCCCAGCCTGGGGGTGTCCTCAGCATATTTGGTATCAGGAGGACAAGGGAAAACATGGAAAGTGCCCAGAGCCCACATTTAACAGTTGCTCACGGTGCATTTCATGATCAATTTAAACAGAGGTAGTTCCCCACCTCCTTCCTCCCTCCCTCCACGCCAATCTCTGCACTGCTACCTTCTAGAACACGGAGAAGAGTCTTCAGTGGCTTGTTGGAAGAAGACTCAAAGAAATTCCTTCACACGAGAAGAGTGGGCTCGCTTTCATACTCATTCTCTGCACCCCTATGAATACTTTTATCCCCAAGTTCAAGTCTCACCAGAATTCTGACCCTCCGTCCATGAAATCCTGTCTGCCTGCCTTTGCACATGCCAGGCCCTTTCTAAAATACCCTCCCCCTCCGCTTTTCTCAGCAAATCCTCCTTTTAACCTTCAACACTCAGCCCCTATACTCCCTCCTGTGAATCCCTCTGAGTTCCTACAACCTTGCCCTTCATGCCTCTCATAGAATTAATGTGTAGTATCACATTAGGTTCACCACACGAAACTGCCATTTTGTTAGGTCAAAAATAGCCAAATAGCAGCAATTTCATATGGTAAAAAGTTCTTGGTTTCTGGGCCGATGTGCTGTTTGCCATCTAAACTGTGATAAGAGAAACCTCCCGTTTATTTCCTCTCCTCAGCACCTGACACAGTGGCTGGATGAATGAGCGGTGTTAGACGAGTTTCTGAGTGCTGTTTGTTTCTGCAATGTTGCTGGTTCCAACACAAAACCAGAACCAAACCCGGGACCGTTGGGAAGTATCTTACAGATTTCCATCTCAGCCAGGCTGAGCCAGCTGGCTGTGTGGGCCGAGCAGAGCAGGGTGTCTCCGAACATGCAGGGAAAGGGGGAGCCGATTGTTCAGGACAACTACCTTTCTGGCAGGAGAAACAGAGTCAACAGTCGATGGAGAGGAAGCGGCAGCTGGGTCAGGAGATGGAAGGCAGGAGGGAGAAGACGGAGGCTGAGTATGAGACAGGCCTGTAGAGAGGAGTTTATTCTGCACAGAACAGAGACAGAGGAAAGTGGTTATCCCGGGACAGGCACAGTGTGCTCGCCGGGGTGCAGCCCCTGTCTACGCGCGAGAGGAGGGGAAGGCACATCCGGGCCCGTCTCTTGGGACCACGGAGAGGCCTCTGTCACTGGAGCCCAGCACGGCTGTCTGGCTCTGGCTACATTTTCTGCTCCAACTCCCTTGTGTTGCACTCTAACAGCTGGAGCAGGTCCGCCCTGTGCCTGCCGGTGTCTGCCAGAGACACCAGCCAAGTCCTGAGGCCCTCACTCTGGAGCGTGGTATAAAGTGGTAGGTGCAAGCTTAGGAAAGGAGGATCCTGGGCTACTTCGGGCAGATGGCCTCTGCAGCTGCAGGCACCTGTGCCTCCTAAAAATGAGCCAAATAAATGCAAATAAATCCCATGCCAGCAACTCTGCTGAATAGCAGAGGACTCAGGTCTGGAGGAGGCTGAATGAGAGCATCAAGGAGGGGAATGTTCTAGAGACCAGTTTTGCTTCAAGAGAGCGCCTCACACATACAGGTGCTGTGGGACCTCCTATCAATTCTTTCATCTCCTTGCCTGCACACGCTCTTTTTTTTTCTGCAAGTTTCTAAATAAGCACCTGGCTCGTGGGGGGCTGGGCTTTGTATTCTAGGGAAAGGCCATTCTTCCTGGCTCCGCGCTGCCTTTTGGGAAAGCGGAGTGCAGGTTATGGCATGGGGCTGACCTCTTCCTCCGTGGTTCCCTGACCGAGGCCATGAGGAGATTCTCCATCAGGCCCCCAAACACCATGAACAACTGGGCTGCTTTCATCTTAAAGGATCTGTCGTGTAATTCTTGCAACTGACCCGCTTTTCCTCTTTGTGCTGGCTCTTAGGAAGCTCAGAGCCTATTTAGAAGCTGTCTAGGATCTAACAGCCCGTGTTTCTGTTCAGTAACACTTGCCTTTGATCTGAGCTCACTTTTCTCCCTTGGTTTTCCCTTTGTCCTGACTTATCTACTTACTTTGAGTGTTCTTATTTGCATCTTTTTTAGACAGCACCTCGAGTTCTTCAGTGGCATGACACATGCGCCGTGCCTCATGCTATAAAAGCAGTGGGAAGGAGGAAACGGAGCTCCAGAGACTGTCCAATGCCCGGGCTCCTGGGGCTCTGAAACCCCGTTTACCTGCGGGAAATCCCCATGTCCAAACATGGAGGCCAGGTGAGCTGCCTTCTCCTTAATGTTCTTTTTGTGAAATTCCCTGTTGGCCAAGTTCTGAGCCCTCTTCTGCAGCCACGGCAAGAAAGGAAAAAGAAAAGGAGAGAGTGACAGAGACTGGGACGGTGGGGTGTGGGGGACAGTTAGGCAGGCTTGTCTCACTCCCCACCCACAGGACGGGGGCAGGGCATGAACAATAAGAGAAGGAACCCACCCTGGGCAGTCGGAGGAAGAAGAGGAATGTGAAGGCACACCCCCCTCCCCAATCCCCCCATCCTGACCCGGGCAGAGGCAGAGCACAGGGCGAGACTTTCACCTGGAGAATCTTCTCCTCCACTAGCTGCAGCCGCCGCAGCACCCCCGACAGGGCCAGCGCCCCCTGGCAGGCAGCGATTTCTTCGCGCCCCCCCAGCTGCAGGTCAGACTGGGCTCGGGCTCTGCGGGGCCGGCTTGGGCACTCTCCACCCGCGGACACTTGATTTATCTCTCGGAGGACATGCCCCGTCACAACCACGGAGGGGAACTGGAGAGAAGACAAATCAAGCTTCCTTCCCTACTAGGGCCCTTGCATCGCCGCTGCCCCCTCTCAACACCCCAAAACATGAGGATCCCCAACATGAGGACCCCCAGGAGGACCGGGGGCCCAGGGCATACCAGGTGTCACCTTGAGTAAGGTTCCAAACTAACCTCAGGTGCTGATGGTCTACCACCTGTATCAGGACACCTGGCATCTCCTTTTCTTTCTTTAGTGTTATTTTTTTTTTAACATTTCCTTTTTAATTTAATTTATGGAGGTAACATTGGTTAACAACATCATATAAATCTGACATCCTCTTAACATGACTGCTGGGCCTCCTTCCAGACCCACCGAATCAAAACCTGTACAAGCCATGTTCTCAACCCTAGATGCACATTGCAGCCACTTAGGGCCTTTTAACAAACTACCCAAGACTGGGCCTGACTTCCGGAGGTTCTAATTTAATTGGTCTTGGGATGGGCACCAGATACGGGTATTTTTTTAAAAATATATTTTATTGATTTTTTATGGAGAGGAAGGGAGAGGGATAGAGAGTTAGAAACATCGATGAGAGAGAAACATCGATCAGCTGCCTCTTGCACACCCCACACTGGGGATGTGCCTGCAACCAAGGTACATGCTCTTGACTGGAATCGAACCTGGAACCTTTCAGTCCACAGGCCGACGCTCTATCCACTGAGCCTAGCCAGTTAGGGCGGTATTTTTTTTTAAGTACCCATTTTTTTTAGTTGAAAAAAAAATTGTTCTTTAGGTAATTCTTATACACTAAGACAAAAATCTCTGCTTCATACCCACAATGACCTCATTCATCCTCCCCTCCCAGAGGCAACACACATCTCTCATGCTGACCAGCCATCCATGAATGCTGTGGTCAAAACAGTGAGTCTGTGCAAATTCCAAACCCAGAGAGGCTGGCTGGGGAAAGCCATGGTGCACGGGCTGCCGCTGCGCCTGTGCACCACATAGGGCCTCATCTACTCAGGCACCAGGGGGCCTGTGTCACACCCCAACCTTTGGCGCACAGCCAAGCGGCCACCTATCCCATTCCACCATCACTGCCACTTTCTCATCCCTTTACACATCAGCCTATGTAAGTGGTCTGCAGCTCAAGCTGTGTTCTGGGGGCATCCGGCAAAATAGACCGCAGACCTTATGGTGTGGTCTGTGTCCCCAAGCAAAGAGAACACCAGAAAGAAGCACAGTGGTTGGTCATCCAATACCCAGGACCGGTGGCATGTATCAAAGAATGGCATGTTGTGTCTGCCTTCCCAGAGAACCTATGATCAGCCCTACTTGGGTGTGCAGAGGCCAACTGAGCCCACCCCCCTCTGCATCAGAGTCCCCTCTGGCTTCACCAAGACCCCATCCACTGGAAGGAGCCCTACCTGCCTTTTCAGAGGAGGCGATGGGCTGGCTGTGAGCTCTTCCGGCTGGAGACAGCGAGAGTGAACAGGAGGGTCAGAGGACGAGCGAAGGACAGGCTTACCTGTCCCCGAGACATGGCGTTCCTGGGAGGAGGACGGGAAGTCCAAAATAGCAGCCGCAGAGAACACGAAAGAAAAGGCTGAGTCAGGCTGAGAGGGAGGAGAGGAAGGGAGGCGAGGAGCGAGAGTTTCCAGGTACGGAGAGAGCGAGCGTGCCCTGGGCTGAGCTCTGGCGGGGCCCCGGCCAGGAAACCTGAGCCCTGGCTCTCTGTCCAGGCGGACAGCAAGTCCCAGAGTCCCCTCCTTGGGGACCAGGTGTGAATTCAGGGAGGCCTTGCTGTTGGCTCAGATCTGGACACTGGACAGGCCCTGCCAGAGCCCATGCCCGGCCAGGGTGGCTGGCCCCGGAGTCTCCTGGAAATGGAAGAGCTTCCTGCCTACCAGGGGACAGGAGCTGATGGGAGAAGCTCCAGCAACAGTCGGGGCTGCAAGGGACCCAGCCTCCAGAGGGGCCAATGAAACAAAATGTCAGAGTAGGAAATCTCAGGAAATGACCCCCTTATACAAAAAAGCCTGGCTTCCCGGGAAGGTCCATTTGTCTGGAGGAGCACGGTCCATATCTCAAGACCAGTGGGTCCTCTGTGATCACCTGAAAACCGAATTAACCTAGAGTCTGCCCTCCTCCTAAGAGGAGCCTCATCTGTCACGGGACAGGTGTCTTCCAAAGAAAGACCAACCCCCTTGCCCCAGGCTTTGTTAATATGGCAGTGACATCCCAGAGGCCTTCAGGGGAGCCAACTGAGCCATGCAGCACAGGCCCCAAGCCAGAGTCCAGGAGAGGTCAGCTCGGCCTGCTGCCTGGCCTCAGCTTTGCCTGCCTTCAGCCTCACCCTGACCCTCATCAGACACTCAGCCCTGCCAACCTGACCCAAAGGAGTAGGGAGAGGCACCACAACACTTGGGAAGTTGGTCCCCATTGCTGCAGGCCCACAGGGAGCTAAGACCCCTGACTCAGTTTCCCTTGTTTGGGTGGGTTTCTCACCAAGGACTTGGTGTTCTCCCAGGCAGCCAACACTCTAAAGCTTTCCCCTGTGCACATCTCATAGGCGGTTGCAAACCAAGTCAAGGTTGTACAGTAAAGCCAAACTAGGGAAAGGGTTCTTCTCTAATGCAGAACAGGTGTGGCAAATTTTGATTCCCCCCAGCCAAATCCAGCCTGCAGCCTGTTTAAATAAAGTTTATTGGAACACATGCATACACATTGGTTTAGGGATCATCTATGGCTGCTTTCATGCGACAATGGCAGAGTTGAGTAGCTGCAAGAGAGATCAGATGGCCCCTGAAGTTTAAAGTATTGGCTAGCTGCCCCCTTTCAGAAAATTCTGCTGACCCGGATCTAGAAGAAGACTCACTTGAGCCAGGTGTGGCTGGCATACCTGAAATCCATCACTAGCTGGAACATTTCTGCTGGCTTCTCAGTTCTGGTCACCGAGAAGGCTGCAGGTGAGCACGTGATGGGACTCACCTGCTTCAGGAGCGAAGGGTTCCGAGAGCTCTCCTCAAACTTGGCCAGCAGCTGACTTGCCATGGACTTGACTTTGTTCTGATTTCCACCTTCTTTACTGATGCTGCCCTCTTGACTGGAGCCCAAACTCCGGCTGGAAAAGGCTG
>PVJN01037444.1:0-20906 GCA_004026805.1 Lasiurus borealis | reverse complement strand
GCATAGAACAAACTGATGAATCTCAAAGGGAAAGCAGGGGCTAAGGGATGGCAGGAGGAGCGGAATAGATTATCTAAAGAATTTATATGCATATATGTATAATCCATAGACAATAGTGTGATAAAGGCCTGAGGGTGGGGTGGGAGGATGTGGAGTGGATGGGGGTCAATGGGCAAAAAAAGGGGGACATCTGTAATATTTTTAACCATAAAGTTAAATTTTTTTAAAAAGTGGAGATAGCTAGTAATACATACCTCATAGAGTTGTGAGTAGTAATGAAATAATTTATGGATCTCTCCTCAGTAACTCAGGTAGTACATAAATTTATGGCCTTTCTTTTCAAGTTGTTTTAGAGCATCTTTTACCTTGAGCTGTCACTGTTGAGTTGCATAGGCATACTCTGATCCATACTCATAGTGCAGCATCTTTTATTTAGGAAGGCAAGCCATGCATACAGATTAAACCACCATTCAAGGCATTATGCAATATCTGAATTGTATCATTGTTGTGGCCAAATATCAGTTTGAAGTATCAAAGGACCTTTGAATCCAGCCTGAGGTACTGACCAACTCAGTAGTCTATACCAGTAGATTTCTGTAGTTTGGCTACTCTGTGGATATCTGTATAGCAAGCTTATTCACACACACTCCCACAGACACTCACGAGGTGCAAAAGTAGGATTACTATTGTAAATATACAAAACAGTCTATTTTTCTATTGTTATTTATTAATTATTTTATTATTTTCATACAACTGTAAATCTACTTTTACTCATTGTTTCTTTAAATAAGCTTTCTGTACCTTTCTCTTAGCTTTCTCCTTCTGGTTTTCCATAGTATATATATTAGTTCTTTTAATGATATCCCATAAGTTCCATAAAGATTCTTCATTTCTATTTATTCCTTTTTTTTCTACTATAATTTTTTAATTCAAAATTATCTGTCTTCAAGTTCACAGGTTCTTTTTGTTTGTTTCATCAAGTTCTTAAAGCTCTCTATTGCATTTTTTAATTTCACTCATTTTATTCCTCAGCTCCAGAATTTTTGTTTGGTTCTTTATGATTTCTATCTATCTGTCAAACTTTTTGTTTTATTCATATTATTGTTTTCCTGGTTTTACTGAGTTGACTATCTGTGTTCTTATGAAGCTCCTGAGTTTCCTTAGAACAATTATTTAATTTTTTGTAATCTGAAAGAGGAATATGAATCATTTAATTATGAAAGGAGACAGTAAAATAATGGGAATACTTTGTAGATTGGTTACTGGAAAATTATCATGTGCTTACACTAGTGTCATTTTTCCTTCTTTTTTTTCTTTTTTCTTTTTTTTTTAAATGTGCTTGGAAGTCTTCCAAAGCTGTCTAGGCTTGCCAAAACTTCCCCCCCCCTTTTTTATTTTTTTGCTAATTTATATAAAAAAGATTCCTACTGGAATATAGTGGATCTATAGTTTAATTTGTGTAGAATTGCTACTTTATGCATTTATTTTAAATTCTCAACCCATTCCCACCACTCCTCGCTTTGGCATCCATCAGCTTATTCTCTATAGTTTCTATTTTGTTTCATTTATTAATTTGTTATGTTACTTTAGATTCCACATATATGTGAAATCAGGTATTTATCTTTGTCTGACTTATTTTACTTAGCATAATACCCTGGAGGCCCATCCATGTCATTGTAAATGGCAAGATTATATATCTTACATCTTCATTATCCAATTACCTTTGATGGACATCTATGTTATTTACATATCTTGGATACTACTAATGCTTCAGTGAACATAGGGTGTACATATCTTTTCAAATGAGAGTTTTTGTTTTCTTTGGATAAATACTCAGAAAGTGAAATTGCTAGATTGTATGGCAGTTCTGTTTTTAATTTTTTGAGGAATCTCTATATTCTTTTTCATAGTTTAGTGTATGATGATTCTAATTGTCAATTGCTACATAAATATTACAGTTATTATTGTAAAGTTGGGGGGAGCTCAGTAAAGTCTGCCAGTTCTCTTCCCTTTTCAGGACTGTGCCTGTCTCTGGAATCAGAAATTTCAAAGGTAGAGACGCCAATAACTATAGCAGCCTTTCCCTCAGGGGTGTTCTGTGGAACTCCAGCTCTGCAAAGTTTTGGGGTTTTTTTGAGCCAAGTTTGGAAAACATTACACTTCATATTTTTACTCTCCCCTTTGCTCCTATGGAAAATTATAGTACACATGAATATATGAAAAATTCTTCTTAAGTAAAGAACTTGTTTGAATTACTAGACCAAGTTTTCCTTGGCCAGAGAATAAATATGCTGTGAACAACGCTAATTTATGCATTTCCCTCCCTCCCATTAACCAGGTTAAGCATCAGTGGTTCATCTGAAACTTGGGTGATGACCAAGAACCTGAAGGGATGAGTCTGGAATCTAGAACAAATAACCTAACTGGTCTAGTTCTTTGATAAAGTGTGAGAATGGAGGATTTATTCCTCTTTAAAGTCTCAGTTCTAACATTATGGGAGTTTGTCATTTACTTTATTATAAAAGTATAAAGGAAAAACTTTTCATAAACATAGCTTTGCCAAAAATAAATTATAACAGAAATCTAAACAAAAAAATTAAAGTCATCTGCTGGGCATCTGAGAAACAGATTTTGAGAATTTTTCCTCATGAATTTTTGAGTAGTCACATAGCATGAAAATGGCCCACATTGCCATATAACTGTCTAAATTACAAGTTCAAGTGTATGCCCCCATGTATTGGGCCCACAAGAAAAAAAGACATTTGGCCCAGCCAGTGTTGCTCAGTGGTTGAGCATCAACCCATAAACCAGGCTATCAGAGTTCCATTCCCTGTCAGGTCACATGCCCAGGTTGCAGACTCAAACCCCAGAAGTGGGCATGCAGGAAATCTCAAATGATGATTCTCTTTCATCATTGATGTTTCTATTTTTCTCTCCCTCCATCTCCTGTTCTCTCTCCCTGAAGTCAATAAAAACGTATTTAAAAAAGAAAGAAAGAAAAGAAAAAATGTTTGGCTGAACAAACATGGTCATGGTGGAAAGCAAAGAAAAAGATTATATATGTGAAAATGAATGTGTTGAGAACTTGGAATGGCATGGGGCTAACAGGCAGCCCCTAGTACTATCTGCATATAGAGATAACATTATGAAAGGCCCAGTTTAGACAAATTTCTTAAGCTGTGATGCATTGACTAGATCAGAAGAGAATTGCTGCAAATAACAGGGCCTTGGTAGCATTTTGTTGGCAGAGTTGGGGTTGTGCCAGGTGATAACCAGAAAAATAGAGAGGAAGGGTTGTTGGAACATGGTAATTCAGGAGGTCTGACAGTTGATGGGAAAGAGGAACCAGTGGTAACTCAAGACTGGAAGAGGAAGACAAAAAATAAAGACAAAAACAAAGAATATGGGAAATAAGGTTAATACCCTTGGTGCTGACTAAGAGGATATGCAGAAATAGTGATTTTTGAGAAAAATTATGTTTTTCACAAGATATGTTGAGATCTTGATGGTTAGCAGGTAGCCTAATGGATGTGGCCAATAAATATAGCAGATGAGCTCAATGGGAGGGTGATGAAAATAATAATTCCCTCGCTTCACTTATCAGAAATATTTGTGTCACATGCTAATCTTACTTACTCATGTACTATTGTACTGAGAAGGTACCTCTGTATTCCATTGAGCACATCTTCTACCTTGTTTTAAACACTAAATTGATTACAGAGCTTGAGTATAATGAGTGGTCCCTGTTTCAATTCAAGTAGTGGGTATTCTCTCACTGCATCTGATGGCTTGTTTGTTTCCATTGTGGCTTTTGAAGAAGTGCCTTTGTTTGATTAACTTGGGCACACTATTAAATTACATCAGATTATAGTAGAAGCATTATTTGTGTTTTGTTTGCCTTCTTTTTAAAAAAATGTTGCTAAAAACAATATCCATACGAGCACTTTAATTTTCCTTATTTTAATGGCGTATAGTATGTAGGTCTGAACTCTGATGGTCTGAGAGGCAGTGTGGCTTTGAAATGCAGTATTGGCCTTGGTCAAGTTGCTTTCCCCCTCTAAGTTTCAGCTTTCTCAGCTATAAAATGGAGATAATCATACTACTTATTTCCTAATGTAGTTGTAAGACTTGAGCAATTTGATACGTAAAAAGGCTTAGCATGCTGCCTGGCATCTAATAAGTGCTCAATAAATAGGGACTATCATCACCATCATCATCATCATCATCGTTATTATTATTGGCAATGTGAGATCTACAGCTGATAGAATTAGATAGAAATTTTAATTATATAGAAAAGAATAAAGACAAAAACAAAGAATATGGGAAATAAGGTTAGTTTGCTCTAAATGTCTGTTCCTTAGTTTAGTGAGCTTGGCAAGACTTAACTTTTCTATGCGTTGAAGGAATGAGTACTCTTGTGGCTTGCCGTACATGAAAATTACAAGGATTAGTGCATTTATATTGAACTTCTGGACTCTGATTGCAAAGTAGGAAAATTTTTTGCAGCTGTGAAGCATTAATGTTAGCATGAACCCAGGCACAATTACTGAACTTGGATTTTTTTTTTTTTTTGCCCTTTTTTCAACTTTTATGAAACCTTACTGTGTTTTTCACTTGTGAGACTAAGAACATTGCAGAGAACGTGCCTCTGAGGATTTGGGGAGGAGGATGCCGTGGGACAGGGGCACTGGATTCTCAGCATGGCAAGTTTCAAGCAAAACCTGTTTTACTTTTTTCTGGTCTGAGAAAACTGTCTGCTAAACATGCTTTTCACTGAGACAAAGCTGGAGAAACCAGTTGTGTAGGAATGTTATTACAGGTTGTAGTGAAAATAAAGTTCCTTTATTGGAGATCAAAAGATTAGCTTTAACAGGCAATTTCTAATTGGTAGTCTCCAGGAGACCACGAAAATGGAAAAGACCATTTCAAACCAACACCATGTATCTGTGGATGAAGAACGAAGTGTACTAAAGATCTGGCCCTTAAGTAAGGTACCCAGAACAAATGAAAAGCAGTGATTAACATCACACAAAACAGTGCCTGGATTTCTTATGATGTGCATACCATTAGCCAAAGAGATATTGCCTGGCTTTGTTCTAGATGTTCAGTCTGAGATTATGGAAATGAGATGAGGCAATACTTTAGCCAGGACTTTAGACAGATGACATGAACATACTGTGAGAGTCAGCAAGAAGGTGCTAGTTTAGTGTCTACTACTAGAACAGGGCAACAAGAAAGGCAAATTTCCTTCCTCCCCACCAACAAGGCGAGGCATCCACATGTGAAGATAGCAGAATATCTGACGTCTTAAGGTAAGAATGAAACTGCTGTAAAGGAAGGAGAGTGGTGAATAGGGCAGAGATACAGGGTCAGCTCACAGCAGAGTAGGTGTTCCGAAAAGAGCAGGGGGAAAGAAAAAAGAAAGCAGGTAAGAAAAGCGTCCAGGTGAGAAAGGGATATGTTTTTGGGATTGGGCCAAAGAGAGCCGGATGGGAGGGAGCAAGGATTGGTGGTTGTGAAACCAGGGATGAGAAAGAAGTGAAAGGAGGTGCTTCCTTCCATGAATTTATGAAAGAAAGTTAGAACATCAGAGAGAAGGATACTTAGATTTGCTCATAAAATCACATGTTTTTATGAAGTTCAGAAGTATAGAGTTGAGAGTTCTATGAGGATTCATGTCCTTTCCTGATGTGTTGCCAAGATTGGCTATAGAGCATTGTGGTCTGGAGAGTGAATTAAGAAAGACAGCAATTGGCTACATTATTCAGGGGCCAACATAAAATCTGGGAAGCACCTTTGGCAATGGGAGGTAGAGATTAGCCTCTATAGCTGTCACCTTCAGATTTTCCAATTGAGAGCTAAAAAATTTGTCTTTGAAATTGGAAGGCAAGAAAAATCAAGAAACCAATAGCTGCACTTATTGAGTGTTTACTATATACCAGGCACTGTATGAATTATAGAGTTAGTAGACACATAGTAAACATTCTTCTAATATGTGTTAAGTGAACTAGATGAATGAGTGAATGAAATGATAGAAGGCACATTTTTTTTGCCTTTCCTGATCCCTTTTACTTATCATTATTTATTTTTCACTCAATAGATATTTACAGAGATGCCAGCAGTGGTTCACCACTTGTGGTGAATAAGAATATGTGGTCTTCTGTTTTCTTTAGATAGGCCATTTAGTGAAAGGAAGATATATTGCTTAAGTAAATAAATTAGAGTTGTGTAAGTGTTAGAAGAAAAAGTAAAAGATTCTGTGGGGCCTCACCTAGTGGGAAATGGGATGATCAGTGAGGACTTCTGTGAGGAACTGAGGTTCAATTGTGTACCAGGATGGGAAATAGTAATTGCTTAAGTCAAGGTAAGTGGGAGGAGCTAAAGAAAAAATATTCCAGGCAGAGTAAGTAGCATGAGCAAAGCCCTGAGGAGAGAAGGAATATAGCACATGTTGAAGGTACTGAAGGAAGACCAGAGGCAAAGAAGCAGGAGCAGGGGTGGTAGCTAAGGATTGTGAGGAGGTAGACAATGGCCATGCCTACGGGATTCAGCTTTCATTTTTATGATCTGTGATATTTCTTAACATCATGGCCATCAGCTCTATACAAGGACATCTTTGCCTTGCATGTTTCTACACACTGTGCATTTATATCCCTATTAATATTCATTTTGCCTTAAAGGGTTGTTTTTTTTTGTTTGTTTGTTTGCGTGTGTGTGTGTGTGTGTGTGTGTGTGTGTGTGTTTATAGTCAAACCTGTGTTAGGTTTGATGAGTTTATTTATAAGATTTGAAATAAGAGCTTTAGTTTAAAAACTAAAACCGTATTTTCTATTTTTTTTATTGCCTTGCATTTATTTTATTTTTTCCTGTATTGATTAAGGTATTACATATATGTCTTAAGCCCTCATTGCCCCCCCCCCAATCATAATGACTAGACCCCAGAGAAATTAATCATGGTAAGGAAGGTTTCTTAAATGAATAAAAGCATGAGATTTGCAATTAAGCATTCTCTCATTCGAAAATGATGATGGAAATCTTTACCATGTAGATTTGGTAAAGATGAAATAAACTGTAGTAAAAGCACTGAGCACAGAATGTGGGTCATGTGAATTGCTCATTACATAGCAGTGCTTGTTGAAGGTTGAGGAGTGTTTAGAGTCTCTGTGTTGTAGGAAACAGTAACCAGCCTTTCTCAGCAGAGCCTTTCACAATTACTGGAATGAGAGTTCTGTGTTTTGTTTTGCAGTTGCTTTCTTAGAGTAACATCCAAATACTTTTTTCTCATTCCTTGTTCTACTCTTCAAAGCATTTAGCATTCATGTTTAGTCCTGGCCTCTACTTTTCACTCAGTATTCTTTAGGGAAGCTATCTATTCTTAGATCTTCTACTAGTTTGTCTCTATAACTGTCACTATCCATGTATATACTTCCTACCCCAGATGCTCACTGACCCCCTACCTCTATCTGCTGGGGGTTCTAGACCTTTGTTTGCCCTGTCATTGATATATCTGATTATCTTTGCTTCAGTTATCCATTAATCTGGTCCCAGACTCGTGGATTACACAGGATAGGTGACACCATGCATTCATTTCCCTTCCTTTGACCTACTGGCTCTGGAGCAAAACTTGCCTGTGACACCTGCCATCTGCCGAAATTTACACCCAGTTTTCCAGTTCTAGACCCAGACTCATGCTCAGCCTTCTCTTGTTCTTCCTTCCTATATGTAAAATCTAATGCTGTTGCTGCCTTTATTTCTCCCTAAATCAGAGACATGACCTTTGTATTCCTATCAGCGATCCTCTCTCAGCATACTGAAAACAGAATTCTATTTGCATCATCCTTTCTGTACTTTGGTCAGTTTGCAGACATAGAACTTATTGCATCACAGTTGCCTGCCCTATTAAATTTTGAAATCTCTGAGGACAGTAATTGTCCTTAACTATCAGTGTTCCCAGCATTTAGTTCAAGTTCCAGAAAATAAAAGAGGGCCTTTAATTAATAATTTTTCTAAATTAATTGGGAATTGTCACCCTGCCAGAAGAGCTAGCAAATTTGCACTTCCTGGCTCCTGGGTGGAGGCTAGTTTGGGGCAACAAGAATAAAGGCATTGTGGCAGAATAGAATCTTTAGCTGCTAAGAGGGCAGCAAGGACTTTGGGATAATTCCACAGTTGGTTTGTTGGCTTCAAATTACTTAAAGGAAAGTTCCATGGTCAGCTGATAAAGTCAGTGACATGGCCTCCCTCTCTGTTTGGGAGGTCTTTCTAGATACCAAGATGGCCCAGCACTTAGTTTATCAATGTTCACAGCCTTTCCCCTCCTCTAGCCTGCTAAAGATAAGCCTGTGTTTGTTTGTTTGTTTGTGTGTTCCTTTTGCTCTCTCTTCCAAAAGAGGTATTATTCTGGCAGACTGAGAGAGAAGCTAAGTTCATCTGTAAAATAATGGACACCCAGGGGGAAGGAACAAAAGAACATAAACAACAAAGATCTATGTGGAGAGAGAGAGTGAACTTGGGGAAGGTAATTTTGCATTGAGTACTCTGTAGCTGCTGAAAAGTGAAAAGGAATTGGAGAGAAAAGGGCTCTCTCCCATGTTCTTTTAAAAATCAAATAAAAGATTTGACTTGGGAATAAACTTTCTCTGTATTATTTTACTCCTCTCTTTCTTGCCTGGCACATGAAAAGTTTTCAATCAAGACTTGTTGAATCAATTTCTTAAATATCCCTTAAGTGTTGGAGCTATATCTTCAATAAATAATGGTACCCAGCTGCAGGCCTGTATACACAGCATTCATGGTATTATGGGGTTAGGAGCACAGTCTTTTGACACCATGGGTCTTGTATGGTGGGGTGTTATTGAGGAGCAGGGGAACCCTAACCCAAACTCAACTTCACAGAGAAATGACCATGTCCTGGTGTGCAATGCTATTTCAGGACCAAGGACAGCATCTGTTGAGCACTCCCCCTCATGTTATAGTGCTGCTACTCCCATATTTGTGTGTGAGTTCAACAACTTGGGCCCCTTGTCTTTCCATTCCACCTGCTCAGCAACTCTCCCAACTGGAATCAATCCAATTACTGCCTCCTCCATTTTTAGACATGGACTGCCAAGTGCTGCTAGGGAGAAATGACATGACACACAAATTCTCCATCTCTAATCTCAGCCTCTCCGAGAAGTCTTAAAATGTTCCTTGAGATCACTTTCTACCCTAGATGCCACAATGGCTATTTCACACTTGAGCCACTCTGGCTTTATACCTTCGTCTACCCTTTTAGTCACAGTATGTTACTCTGCCTTCAACTCTTCCACAACAAATTGAAGTTATAAGGTGACAATGCCTTTAACTTCCCTTTTTATGCTCAATTTTTTCTGCTTTCATTAGAAAGGGTATCCTTTGGCCTTCTCAAAACAAATTCCTTTGCCTTTGCTTCTGATTTCCATCCCCATTCCTCCAGGTTTTCCTTGTTTCATCAGTTCTCCACCCCATGCTGGATCTCTACTGGTTCCTGCCCTACTTACTGATCAGTGTTTGGACAACTGTGAGATTCCGTCATAGTCACATGGAGTCCTTATTTACGGATATAGATAGGCCTATTCCAAGCCTACTGAATCAGTCTTCAGTGGTGGGGCCCTTGAATCTATATTTGTAACAAGTATTCCTGGGATGGAAAACACTGTTAAAAGCACTGCCTTTATTCTTGTTGCCCCAAACTAGCCTCCACCCAGGAGCCAGGAAGTGCAAATTTGCTCACATCATTTCCTATTAAAAGCCCCTCGGGAGTTTTTTTAGTCATAGTCATGGCAGGATGCTCTTGGCATATTCAAAATGAATAATTTGAAGAGAGTTTAATGAAGATGATATTTACAAAGGTGTGGTGAGTAGTAGAGCACAAATTAGGGCTAGTGCAGTAGCCCACGGCTAGCAACAGGGCCCTGAAAGGTAAGAGGAGGGAAAGGGCTTCCTGACTTGAGTTGTAATTAGTGGAAAGATGAATCCAACCTGCGGCAGTGACAGAAAAGGATAAAGGAAATGAACTATTATTGGACAGCTTCACAAAGGAGTTTTACCTAACATTCAAAGAAGAACTAACACTAACACCTATCCTATTCAAATTATTCTCAGAAATCCAAGAGGAAGGAACATTTCAAAGCTCTTTTTATGAGGCCAGCATTATACTAATTCAAAAACCAGATAAAGATAATACAAAGAAAGAGAATTACAAGCTAATATCCCTGATGAACATAGATGCTAAAATCCTCAACAACATATTAGCAAGTAGGATCCAACAATATATTAAATCCCATGACCAAATGGGATTTATTCCAGAAAAGCAAGACTGGTACAATGTTTGCAGATCAATAAATGTGATATATCACATAAACAACTTAAAGACAAAAATAATATGACTATATCAGTAGACACAGAAAAAGCATTTGACAAAATTCAACACCCATTTTTATAAAAACTCAGCAAAGTGGGAATAGAGGGATCATACCTCAACATAATAAAGGCCATGTATGACAAACCTACATCAAAGCCAGAATCATACTTATGGGCAAAAACTAAAATTTTCTGTAAGAACAGGAAAAAGACAGGGATGTCCACTTTCTTTCTTTCTTTGTTTTTTAATTAAAAATACATTTTATTGATTTTTTTTAACAGAGAGGAAAGGAGAGAGAGAATTAGAAACATTGATGAGAGGGAAAGATCGATCAGCTGCCTCCTGCACGCCCCCCCCCCCCCGACTGGGGATGTGCCCACAACCAAGGTATATGCCCTTGACCGGAATCGAACCTGGGACCCTTTAGTCCGCAGGTCAACACTCTATCCACTGACCCAAACTGGCTTTGACAGGAATGTCTACTTCCAACACTCTTATTCATCATAGTTCTGAAAGTACTAGCCAAATCAATCAGACAAGAAGAAAACATAAAAGGCATCCAAATTGAAAAGGATGAAGTAAAACTCTCATTATTTGCAGGTGACATGATATTGTAGAAAACCCTTCAGACTTCTCCAAAAAAACTACTAGATTTAATAAATTAATTTGACAATGTAGCAAGATACAAAATTAATACCCAGAAATCCTTGGCATTTTTATACACCAATAATGAGTTGTCAGAAAGGAGACTTAAAAAATTCCATTTACTATTGCAACAAAAGATTAAGATACTTAGGAATAAACTTAACCAAAGAGGTAAAAGACTTGTACTCTGAAAACTACAGGACATTGAGAAAAGTGATAAAGGAAGATCTAAACAAATAGAAGAATATACCATGTTCATGGTTTGTTAGGATTAACATCATTAAAATGTCGATACTACAGAAAGCAATATATAGATTCAATATAATCTCTATTAAAATACCAACAGTATATTTCACAAACATGGAACAAATACTCCAAAAATTTATATGGAACCCAAAAAGACCCTGAATAACCACAGCAATCTTGAGAAGAACAAAGCTAGATAGATCACAATATAATACATCAAGTAATATTACAAAGCCTCTGTAATCACAATAGCCTAGTACTGGAACAAGAACAGGTATATAGATCAATGGAACAGAGCAGAGATCCCAGAAATCAACCCAACCCATTATGCTCAATTAATATTTGACAAAAGAAGCAAGAGTATGCAATGGAGCAAAGACAGTCTCTTTAATAAATGGTATTGGGGAAATTGGTCAGGTACATGCAAAAAAAAAAAAATGAAACTAGACCATCAACTTACGCCATACACAAGAATAAACTCAAAATGGATAAAATAATTAAATGTAAGTCATGAAACCATAAAAATCCTAGAAGAAACCATAGGCAACAAAATCTCAGACATCTCTTTAGAAATATGTTTACAGATAAATCTCCTAGGGCAAGAGAAACAAAAGAGAGAATAAACAAGTGGGACTTCATTTAAAAAAAAATGCTTCTGCAGAGCAAAAGAAATCATCAACAAAATGAAAAGGAAGCCCACTGTATGAGAAAATATACTGGCAATAATACATCTGATAAAGGGTTAATATCTAAAAACATATAAGGAACTCATACAACTTAACAAAAGGAAGACAAACAATCCAACTAAAAAATGGGCAAAGGACCTAAATAGATACTTCTCCAAAGTGGACATACAGATGGCCAAGAGACATATGAAAAAATGCTCAAAGTCACTAATCACCAGAGACGTACAAATCAAAACAACAATGAGATATCACCTGACTCTTGTCAGAATGGCTACCATCAACAAATCAACAAACGACAAGTGCTGGTGAGAATGTGAAGAAAAGGGAACCTTAGTACCCTGTTAGTGGGAATGCAGACTGGTGCAGCCATTATGGAAAACTGTATGGAGTTTCTTAAAAAAATTAAATATAGAATTGCCATTTGATCCAGTGACCCCACTTTTAGGAACCCGAACTGCCAATCAGAAAGAATATATGCACCCCTATATTAATAGCAGCACAATTTACAATAGCTAAGTTCTAGAAATAGCCCAAGGTTTCATCAGTAGATGAGTGGATAAAAATCTGTGGTTCATTTACACTATGGAATATTATGCAGCAGTAAAAAATAAGGATCTCTTATTCTTTTGAAACAGCATGGAGGGACCCAGAGAGTATTATGCTAAGCAAAATAAGCCAAGTAGAGAAAGATAAGTATCACATGATCTCACTCATATGTGGAATCTAATGAACAAAATAGATCCAGAGATATGGAAGCATGAAACAGACTGTTGAATCTCAGAGTTAACCAAAGAACTTGTATGCATATATGGATAATCCATGGACACAGACATTAGCAGGGGGAGTTATGGACTAAAGTGGTCACCAAGGAAAGTAAGGGAACATCTATAATACTTCCAACAATAAAGATAAACAAAAGCTTAGAAACTATCCAGAATATCTCTATTTTTTTACAGCAAAATTTCCATTTATTTCTTTATGTTCCAACAAATAAATCATTTTTCCTCCAAGCATTAACAGTGACACGTATGTTTTTTTTTATTACATTTAATTCCTAGAATTGCAGTAAGAGTTTTCTGTTTTTGTATTTTCTTTTTTTTTAAAAAAAAATGGCGATACTGTAATTCTCTCATTTCTTTTTTTAAAATACATTTTATTGATTTTTTTACAGAGAGGAAGGGAGAGAGATAGAGAGTTAGAAACATTGATGAGAGAGAAACATCGATCACCTGCCTCCTGCACACCCCTCACTGGGGATGTGCCAGCAACCAAGTTACGTGCCCTTGACCGGAATCGAACCTGGGAACTTTCAGTCCATAGGCCGATGCTCTATCCACTGAGCCAAACTGGTTTCGGCTGTTTGTATTTTCTTATGTGAAGATGAGGGCTCAGTGAATGTCACCTGATGTCAATAGGTGTCCCTCCTCTGGGGGCTCTTCCCAGAAGGTATCATTCTCCACACAGAAGCATCGATGAGTGACATGGAGGCTTACTAAGGAGAGGGTTAACTTCATCTTTCTCTCAGCAACAACTTCGACTTCTCCTCTGGCATCACCAATGGCAAAGTCTCCTCTGCCAGGTGGTTCCAGTTCTATTTTCCTCTCCTTCTGCCCCAACCCCCGCCCCAGGGAACACCCTGGCACTTGTCTTATTCTTCCCTATCCAGCTTTCCACCCCAAGCTTTGGACATTTCTTGAAGTGAAAAATAGGCATACACACCCAAAAGCAGCTCATCGCAGTGTATTTTTAAATGAACACTCTGGCAAATACATTTTGCCCATGTCATTACTTGGATTTTTATAGACTAGCTTAGGATACTAATCAATATTTATATACCTTTTCTATGGGTAACCATGTTCTCACTTGCAAATAAGTAACTTAAAAACTTATAACTGATATTTCTAAAGTCATATGGAACTCCCTGAGGACTAATAATGTCAGGAATGCTTCATAGAAAGAGAGTCTTGAGTTAGACCTTGAGAAACATGTAGAAGGAGTTCAGAGAGGGAGGTATTACAGATGGGGGAGTGAAGACACAGAAGCAGAATTGAATGGGACAGTGAAGAGAGGAGGAAGCATGTTGGGAGGGCTTTTACTCAATAAACAGACACCAATTAAATGATTTTATTTGTTCCCCCTTCCTTTAGCTTTTTTTTTTTTATTTTAAGTCAGGGATGGCAGGGCTGGGCACATATGCTTCCACTTATCCACTGCATCTATGGCAGACCTCACTGATAATCAACATGATACTTTTTGTGAGCCCACACTTAGCCTAAAAGTTCTTCATAATGAAACATTCCAAGAACTTCTAAAAGTTTATTAGAACCCAACAGGTGTGGCTTAAGTGGTTAAGCATAGATCTAATGAACTAGGAGGTCATGGGTCAATTCCTGGTCAGGACACATGCCTGGATTGTAGGCTCGGTCCCCAGTTTGGGGCATGCAGGAGGCAGCCAGTCAATTATTCTCTCTGATCATTGATATTTCTCTCTCTCTCCCTCTCCTTTTTTCTCTGAGATCAATTTAAAATATATATATTAAAAAATAGGTAAAAGTTTATTAGAGCCCTGTCTGGTTTGGCTCAGTGGATAGAGCGTTAGCCTGCAGACTGAAGGATCTCAGATTCCATTCCGACCAAGGGCATGTACCTTGGTTGCGGGCACATCCCCAGTATGTGTGCCCCAGGGGGTGTGCAGGAGGCAACTGATCGATGTTTCTCTCTATCCCTCTCCCTTCCTCTCTGTAAAAAAATCAATTAAAAAGAAATTTATTATAGCTGGTATGCAATATGAAATTCATTTGCTATTTGTTTCTTGGGTTTAATCTACGTGGTGATTTTTATCTCTAAATATAAAGGTGTTACAGTTAACTTTATTAAGAGAGAAATGTACATACCCATTTATAACAGCATCAATATATTATCTATCTATCTATCTATCTATCTATCTATCTATCTATCTAATTGGCTAAGTGACCATCCTGCCAACAGGCCAGTAGGTATGATGCACACTGACCACTAGGGGGCAGATGCTCAATGCAGGAGCAACTTTGCAGTGTTCTCTGGCACTCTGGGACCCCTGAAGGATGTCACACTGTGGTTTTGGCCTGATCCCCACAGGCCAGGCTGAGGGACCCACCTGCCAAAGGGACTCTGCTCACTCTGCAGACGCCCTTTGAGCCCTGGCACAGCCCCAGGTGCGGCTGGCCCAGGAGAGACTGAGGGAGGTTGGCTCCAGGGGGTGTCTGGCCCGTTTCGCCCAGTCCCATCCCGCTGGCCACCCTCTAATTAATTTCCTTTCAATGTGCATGAATCCATGCACTGGACCTCTAGTTTAAATATAATATGTTATCTTCTTGCAGGGTATGAATATCATAGTGATACACCAAAGCTCTTTCAAGTGATGCTTAAATCCAACAGGCCAGTTACTGATGTGAATAGCTTTTATTTCCTCAGACTTAATTTTGCATCAATTCATTCTCTAGACCTAGGCATTAATATATTTTAAGAAATAATTTTTATAATACCAAGTAGAAAAGCTAGATCAATAAGTTCTGCTTCTCTCTTATCAAATAGACAACTTATGCCTGGACAACACAGGTCTACACATAAGGTTCTCAAAAAAAAAAAATAGCAGGAATTCAAGTGCCTAGGCCACTGAATTCCCTTAATTGCCTCCTTTTCCCCCTTTTTCCTCCTGGCATTCAGTTCTTATCTTCCTGTGAGATCTTTGCTGAACCTCCAAGTCAATTATCAGGATTCGTCTCTCTCTCTTCTCAGTTCCATAACACTTTGTTTTTGCACCTTTAGCAGAATGGCCAGTTAGCCAGGAACACGCCCTCCTCTCCAGCTGAACATGGAGCCTATGAGAGCAGCTGTGTTCCTTAACCTTCATCACCCAACACAACGCACCAGATGCATCCTTTATTTATTCATTTATTTTTTATAGTAAGAAAAATACTAAGCTAGCAGAATTTTCATTTTGTTTGAAGGTATTAATGTTCGTGATGAGAAAGCAAAATGGGTGTACAATTAGGTGACAAATCCATAAGTTTGTATTTGGGTGGTCATTCATCTTAGAAGATTGACTGCTTTTTCTACTGACTGAATTGCCAGTATTCTCTTTTTTTATAATAAAGGTGCCATGATGTGAAGGCATTGGTATTGGTGGCTGTCTCAAGCTGAGCCTATCTTTGAGCAAAAGATGCCCTTTTAGATGTATTGGGATCATATGATTGGAAGTATGCATGTGATGAGACAAATATGCCAGCATTTTTGTTATGACAACAGATGGTATCTTCTTCCTGAGTAAAATTGGAAAAGCCGGGATTCTAGGGAGGCCTGCACCATGACCTGGATGAGGAAGTAGCCTTCAGAATGGGTGTTGATGTCCAAAGTTCCCTTCCTCTGAGCATCATCCTTTGCCTCTGATTTCCATATGGGAAATGGGCGGAAGGCAGTGGAATTATTGTAGAACAAAACTAGCTAGGACACATTTCCTGTGAGTCAAGTACTATGCTGAATACACAAACTCATCTGACGCTACCAGCCCTTTAGAAAGGTTCAGCGACCTGTTCAAGGTCAACTGCTTGCAAATGGAAATGTCTGTGACTTGAATCTGGGTCTTTCTGACCCTAGAGGACTGTTTTTGTTTTTGTTTTTGGGGTGTTTTTTTTTTTCACCCTCCATACTAAGCTGCTTTTGTGGGAACTCGGGAGGACTTCATACAAGTAAAAGAGCTAAATAAAAAGCAGGGGTCAGGGATACCCTTATTAGAGAGAGTGCTTAGTAGGAAGTTAATGAAAAGAATATTTTGTACCTTCTTGAGCGCTCATCTCAGCCCAGAGTGAAGACAAATATGATATAAACTGTGGTTAATTGGATCGATAATTCAATTTCTTAAATCCAGTTAACCTTATATTTTGGTCAGGTGATTCCTGAGACTTTGGTTCAGAACAGTAGGAATTCAGAGAACAAGGGTCTTGATGAGGGGGTCATGTGAGTTGGGTGTTTGAGGGCTGTGCTGCCTTTTCCGAACTCTGCATTGTTGTCTTTTTTCCTACCAGTAGGTGGAAATAGAACTGAATCTTTCAGCACTTGTCCTTTCAGCCGAGTCCTGGCAGGATTCCTTTAATTTCTGCCTCAAAAAGAACAAAAAAAATAAAAAAGCTCTCAGAAGTTCGGAGTGTGCAGTTAGGGGATTGCTGTTTTGCGGAATAGTTTTGGGCTGGTGGTCAGTTAATGTTATTAGCCTCTTACAAGGCCAGGTGCTGGTAACAGCTGCCGCCAACACAAGTCTCCTGTGAGTCCAATGGACACCCAGCTCCGGTGGAGTTTTCCTCCTGTCCTGACCACACCTCCTTTTCCAAGACTCATTCCCAGTTCCAAACCTTTGTACTTACCATCAAATTATGCATCATGATTTTATTTTTCAGAAAGTACATTTCTGAAATAAAAGTTTACTAATTGGAAACAGTGCATCATTGAATAAATTAGTTGAATAACACTGGAATTATGCCGTGTGTTAGTCTGTATCTTGCTTTTTTTCAGTTATCTATGGTCTAGGGCTGCCCATGGATGCGATTAGCTCTAGAACAATTCCCAACTCAAGACAGTTTTGCCCCCAGCTGACAGTTGACAATGACTGGAAGCATTTCTTTTTTCTTTTTTTTAATGTATTTTTTATTGATTTTTTACAGAGAAGAAGGGAGAGGGATATTCAGAAACATCGATGAGAGAGAAACATCAATCAGCTACCTCCTGCACACCCCCCACAACCAAGGTACATGCCCTTGACCGGAATCGAACCCGTAACCCTTCAGTCCGCAGGCCAACGCTCTATCCACTGAGCCAAACTGGTTTCAGCAGGAAGCATTTCTAATTGTCACAAGTAGGGGAGAGGGTGTATGCTACTGGCATCTAGTGGGTAGAGGACAGGGATGCTGTTAAACATTCTATAATGCACAGGAAAGTCCCATTACAAGGAGTGCTCTGGCCCATAATGTCAGCGGTTCCCTTGTTGAGAAAACCTTCTCTAGAGAATGTCATCCTTTGTAGTGTGTGTAGAGTATGCTACCCTGTGGATTTGACATTTTGTATTAATCCATCTCCCTCCTAGCGGTCATTTACGGCTATTTCCAACTCTTGGCTATTAAAAGCAATATTGCAACAAACACTGTTTACAGTGTTGTGCACTGAGAGATTTTATTTC
Organism: Lasiurus borealis; assembly: GCA_004026805.1. Classification (NCBI taxonomy): domain Eukaryota; kingdom Metazoa; phylum Chordata; class Mammalia; order Chiroptera; family Vespertilionidae; genus Lasiurus; species Lasiurus borealis. The sequence goes on along the minus strand of PVJN01037444.1, from coordinate 2,740 downwards.
TGCAAGATAAAGACACAAGAGTAAAATGTCTGAGTATAGAGACTTTAGTTGACAAAGGTAAAGACTAAACACTGAAAGCTTTTTCTTAAGTTCACAGTGGACTCATTTGGTGGCAAACCCTGACTTGAACTAGCACGAGGCTAGTTACAGTCTTTATTTATTCCATTTGTGAATATCTAGATGTTTCGTGATTATAGAATGCTGTCTCAGTCTCTGATATAGATATTACAAATTGTCTGGTGTAACTTCAAAGAGTTTTTTAATCTGAAAAAAATGTCAAAGCCCTTTTAACTTTTTAAACAAATGTAGTCATGTACAGCATTGAGTCCCTATAATTCTTATGTGTGGGAATAAACAGGTAGTAGTGACTTGGATGATTTTTGTTTTCATCCTCTAAAAACCCTCCTTTTAAAGGTGATTTTGGTCCCATAAAAAAAAAAAAAGAAAGAATGCTATCAGGTCGTAACTGTTGCCAGTGCCTTGTGGTTTTCTGTGCAAATTAGCCCATCAGAAAATATCAACATGACTTTAAAAAGCATCTTTGCTTTGCTATTTATAAATATCACTTAAAATGTTAGCAATTGCTACAACAATTGAGTACCTACTGTACTTCATGCTTAGCAAGCATTACCAAGTCTGACTCTTACAGCAACTCCTCAGGAGGTGGGCCTTATAGCTTCATTTATACTTGAGCGAATGGGGCTTTGGCAAGGTGATGACTTGGACAAAGTAACATATGTGGGAAGAGGTAGAACCCAAGCCTGTAGTGGTATGTGCTGCATCCCTCCCCAGTGTTCTTTCAATTCAATTTCCCCCATGTGGATAAAGTTTTAATATTTCTACGTTGGTGGCCATGAATAGATTTTTGAGGGGAAAAAAAAATTAGTCCCAAGTTGCTTTTTGTCTCAAGGGGCTACACTGGGACTTGAAGGCAAAAAGGCGAATGTCACTCCAGTCAAGTGGATATTTTCATCACAACGTTAAGAAAAAGTCATTGGAGCAAATCTGAGGTCACATGCTTTCCCATCAAAGAACTCAAGCGTTGTTTGAAAGGAGAAAATGTTAATGTCCTCCCTGGAGCCTGGACTTCATATGATATTAGGGAAAAGCTTTCAGTTATATTTATTTCTCTTGGTTTATTCCCAAGAAGATGTCAGTTTCCATTATGAAAATTGCAGGTGTAAAAAATATTACCTTTTGCTCTCTATAGCAGAGCCAATCCAAGAAACCTCAGAAGAAATTCCTGTCCAAGCCAACTGGAATTTCTGATTCCTGAAATTTTTCAGTGTGACCAGCTTAGACTGAGGTAGCATCCAAGAAGGATGCTCCTCGGTTGTTTTTTTTAGCTGCCACTGCATGATCCACTTTGCTGCCTCCTGGCTCTATGAGTTTCTGAGGGGAAAAGAATCAGTATGCAAGGAACTTTCCCATTCCTCCTCAGCAGATTCCTTTTCTACTGTGTCTTCTATAGTTCAACCTACTAATTTCCTTAATTATATTTATGTATTTATTTATTTGCAGGAATCTTTTCTTTTAAATTTTATTTTTTATTTTTTAATTTTTGTTGTTAATCCTCACCTGAGGATATTTTCCCATTGGTTTTAGGGAGAGTGGAAGAGAGAGGGCAAGACAGAGGGAAACATCAATGTAAGAGAACTACATCAATTGGTTGCCTCCTGCACAAGCCCTGACCAGGAGACTGCAACCAAGGTACATGCCCTTGACCAGAATCGGACCTGAGACTCTTTGGTCCATAGGCTGACACTCTATCCACTGAGCCAAACAGGCTAGGGCTTAAAATTTATTTTTAATTTTTCAGTTATAGTTGATATTCAGTATTATCACATACTAGAGGCCCAGTGCGGGCAGGTTGGGAGATGAGGGAGGAGGGAGGCATGTCCCTCAGCCCAGCCTGCACCATCTCCAATCTGGGAACCCCTTAAGACAGCTGTTCTCAACCTGTGGGTCGCGACCCCTTTTGGGGTCAAACGACCCTTTCACAGGGGTCGCCTAAGACCATCTGAAAACACATATTTCCCATGGTCTTAGGAACCAACACACCGCTCCTTGATGTAGCAAAGTGTAGCAATGTATTTACTGTTGTCATATGAAGACTGTTACCCATGCTACACCACGATTCAAGACAAAATTTCATTTATTTGTAATTAGAAATAAATATTTCACAATATATAATTACATATTGTTTTTGTGATTAATCACTATGCTTTAATTATGTTCAATTTGTAACAATGAAAATACATCCTGCATATTAGATATTTACATTACAGTTCATAACAGTAGCAAAATTACAGTTATAAAGTAGCAACGGAAATAATTTTATGGTTGGGGGTCACCACTACATGAGGAGCTGTTTTAAAGGGTCGTGGCATTAGGACGGTTGAGAACCACTGCCGTAAGGGATGTCAAAGTGGGATCGGGCCTAAACGGGCTGTTGGACATCCCTCTCACAATCCAGGGCTGCTGACTCCAAACTGCTCACTTGCCTCTGCCTGATTGCCCCTAATTGCTTCTGCCTGCCAGCCTGATCACCCTATAACACTCCTCTGCCAGCTTAATTGATGCCTAACTGCTCCCCGGCCAGCCCAATTGCTCCTAACTGCCCTCACCTGCCAGTCTGGTCACCCCTAACTGTCCTCTCTCCTACAGGCCTGGTCACCTCCAACTGCCCTCCCCTGCTGGCCTGGTCACCCCGAATTGTCTTCCCCTGCAAGCCTTCCTC
>PVJN01037443.1:0-20907 GCA_004026805.1 Lasiurus borealis | reverse complement strand
TTCTCACAGTAATTCTGCTAATAACAGCAAAGGAAATTTGCTATAAGTCACAGTTTACACTTGCATCTTGGAAAGCCAAGATAGTATTAAGTTCTGCAATATTACCTAGATCGAATAGTCTTTTAAATAAAAACATCACCTAAAGGTCTGGGATTTATTATATATATATATATATATATATATATATATATATATATATATATATATATGCTTGACTGGTAAAACTACATAAAATACATATATAATGAAAATCCTATAACTTAATCGTAGTGTTGGAGAGAGACTATAAGAAAAATACACAAGGAAATATATATATATTTTTTTTTACTTGTTATTACCTTTCAGCTTTGGAAAAAGAAATCTGTATTTTCTTGGCATAAAAAGTTTATATGTACCAAATAAAGACAAGTTGGAATTCCGGTTCCATGTGAAGAGGTGTGCCAATGCCTCCAATGGCTGATAATTGGCAAGACATTTCTGAAACAAGGACTGTCCTCTACTGATCCTCCTTGATAATCTGAGTTACAAATTATTCCTTCCCCTGTGACTCCCATCCTTTGTTACCATGAATTGTTTAGACCAATGATGCCAAGTAGAACTTTAAAAAATGGGGGAAAAAAAGGATCAATATTTCTGCTTTCCAATTTGCTAGATGCTAGCCTCATGTGACTATAAACACTGGAAATATGTTTAATGTGATTGTGGAACTGAATTTTTAATTTTACTTAATTGAAATCCTAGCTAATAAAAGAGTAATATGTAAAGTGATCGTACCTCCACTATACCCACAAGCCACACCCACAGCCACACCCACCAGCAATCAGATTGAGAATGAAAATTAACCCAACCAAGATGGCTACGATCACAGAGAGAGAAGGAGGGAGGCTTGGGTTGTCCCTGGCAATGGAGGAAGCCAAGTTTTCCATAAAACCTGGCCGGCCTCTGCTTAAGGCAACAGAGTTTCAATGGCTGCTGTCACTGAGTGAGGCTTAGGTTGCCTCTGGTGATGGAGGAAGCCAAGCTTTCTGCACACCCTGGCTAGCCCAGGCCTCCACTTAAGGCAACAAAGTTTCAATGGCTGTGTGAGCTGAAGGCTTGGCTCTGCTCCAGGCTACCAAGTTTCAATTGTGGGAGATAAATAAACCCCAGATACCAGGGCCAACACTTGTGGTGCTGGGGGGAATGGCTGGTTTGCAAAACACCACAGGTCCCTTGCCCAGGCCACCTCACACCCCAAAGGAACACCTACACTGATCCAGGACACCCTTCAGGGCAAACCAGCTGGGCCCCCCTGCCCCCAAGCACCAGGCCTCTATCCTATCTAATAAAAGAGTAATATGCAGATTGACCATTACTCCAATACACAAGATGACTGTCCCCATGTGGTCAAAAGATCCTGCCCCCATGTGGACACAAGATGGCCACCACAAGATGGCCACCAGGGGAGGGGCAGTTGGCAGGGACCAGGCCTGCAAGGGAAGGCAGTTGTGGATGATCAGGCCAGCAGGGTAGGGCATATGGGAGGGACCAGGACTGCAAGGGATGCCAGTTGGGGGTGATCAAACTTGCAGACGAGGGCAGTTAGGAGTGACCAGGCTGGCAGAGCAGGGGATTTGGGGGTGATCAGGCCTATAGAGAAGGGCAGTTGTGGGGAATTAGGCCTGCAGGGGAGGGCAGTTAAGGGTGATCAAGCCTGCAGGGGAGGGAAGTTAAGGGGCAAACAGGTTGGCAGGGTAGCAGTTAGGCATCAATTAAACTGGCAAAGGAGTGGTTAGGAGGTTATCAGGCTGGCAGGGAGAAATGGTTAGCAGTCCTGGATTGTGAGAGGGATGTCTGACTGCCCGTTTAGGCCAGATCTGCCCCAGGTAGGATTGGGCCCAAATCGGCAGTTGGACATCCCTCAAGGGGTCCCAGATTGGAGAGGGGGCAGCTTGGGCTGAAGGACACCCTCCTCATGCACAAATTTCATTCACTGGGCCTCTAGCCTATATATATATGAATTTCGTGCACAGGGCCTTCAGTCTATATTCCACCAGCCGCTGGAATGGCAGAATGATCAATTGTTATGACATGCACTGTGGCAGCCAACTGGCCTGATCTAGGCCCCAATTTGTCCCATGAACCTCCCTTAACTCCTCCCCCTGGCCAGCCTCCCCGACCAGTGCTAAACCTCCCAGGGTTCCTGTCCCCTGATGGCTGGCTTCCCCATAGGCCCAATTGGGGGGGGAGGGCAGCCAGCCAACTTCCCAGGATCCTTCCCCCTGGCCAGCTGGCCCCCCAATGGGCCTTGATTACCAGTTAGGCTGAGGAACTCCACCCATGCATGAATTTGTGAACCAGGCCTCTAGTTTGAAAATAAATAGCCCTGTATGGCTGTTGGCTATCATATTGTATAGGCCCAGTTGGGCCAGCAGACAGGATATTGTGAATTCAAACATAGACATCAGAACTTAAGCATTTTTCTCTTGTAAAAATCTTCCCTTGGTGCAACCAAGGATCCTTGGAACTTGAAGACTTCATTCACAGTAACCCAAGGAATCTTCCTTATCTCACAAAGTGAAAGAATCATTACTTAGAGGCAAAACGTTCTGGCATCAAGTACTCAAGGTATAATTGCAGGGGCATTGAAACTCACAAGTAGATCCCTTCTCCCCCATTATTATTTAAGGTCAGTAGGCAATCATGATGGGTCTGCAAGTCTTAAGAGTATTCATTCAAAAGACATATGCATCCATATGGTCATTGTAGCAATATTAGCAATGGCCAAGATATGGAAGCAACCTAAGTGCCCATCAATAGATGAATGGATAATATTTAATAAAAGAGTAATATGCAGTAGTGCATGTATACAAGGAAATACTACTTAGCCACAAAAATTAGTATAACCTTGCCACCTGAGAGACCTGGAGGATATTGTGCTGAGTGACATAATTCAAACAGAGAAAGACAAATGCCTTATAATTTCACTTACATGTGGAATCTAAAAAACAAAATAAATCAACAAACAAAACAGAAAAAAATATATAAATGCAGAGAACTTTTTGATGGTTGCCAGATGTTAGATGGGTGAAATAGGGGAAGGGATTATATTTGCTAGTTACAAAATATATATAGGGATGTAAAGTACAACATTGGGGATATAATCAATAATATTGTAATAACTATGTATGATGTCAAATAGATACTACATTTATTCAGGTGATCACTTCCTCAGTTATAAAAAGGTCAAATCACAAGGCTGTACACCTAAAACTAATATAATATTGAATGTCAACTGTAATAGAAAAATAAAAAAATATATAAAATATTTCCAATATTTAATAGTAAACTAACATGTAATTTACTATTAAAAAAACAAATAATAAAAAAAAACTTTCTAAGTCTTCCAAATTCCAAGTATAAATTTTGTAACATACTTTTGAAATTACTCACTTATAAATTAGATAGTGAAATAAATTATATTTAACATATATTAGTAGGGTGCTGGTAATATACAAGGCCATGTGCTACTCATATGCAAAAGTGAGTAATAGAGACCTGTTTTCAAGGAATGCGCAAGTGATGCTGCACAGCAGTCAGAGCGCAGATGTGAAGAGGCCAATGGCTGAGAAAAGTAATAGTCTATGTATTTGAAGGAAGTTTGAAAAGAATGTGTGGGAGGCTAGTAAAAAAACAAATATGGGATCTTGATTGCCCAGATCCATGTCCCCCAGATCCAAGAGCAAATAGCAGTGAGATTTTAGAAGTAAAACACATTGTATTTTTATACATGACTTTACAATCCTATCTAATAAAAGAGTAATATGCAAATTGACTATCACTCTAACACCAGATGGCTGCCTCCATTTGCTCAAAGGTGACTGCCCCCATGTGGACACAAGAAGGCCACCACAAGATGGCCAGAAGTGGAGGGCAGTAGGAAGGAACCAAGCCTGCAAGGGATGGAAATTGGGGCCAACTGGGCCTGCAGGGGGAAGGCAGTTATGGGTGCCCAGGCCTGCAGGGGAGAGCAGTTAGGAGAAAACAGGCTGGCAGGGGAGCAATTATGCATCAATCAGGCTGGCAGGGGAATGGTTAGGGGGTGATCGGGCTGGCAGGCAGAAGCAGTTAGGAGCAATCAGGAAGACTGGCAGGCAAGCAGTTGGGAGCCAGCAGTTCTGGATTGTGAGAGGGATGTCCAACTGCCAGTGTAGGCCCAATCCTACTGGATTAGAGAGGGTGCAGGATGGGCTGAGGGACACAGCCCCCCCCCCATGCATCAATTTCATGCACTGGGCCTCTAGTATAGTAGTAAAACCATAATTTCAGCCAGAAGACCACACCCTTTGAGTCCTGGCTAAATTAAGAGTATTTCTCATCTCTGGATGAGAATCTGCCTGAGCTAGCCTGAGATTGTTATCATGCAAGAAAATTCCCTTCTGCAAGTAAGAGAGACTAGAACGCTCATGGCAAATTGTCTTAGAGTTCAGATAACTTTCAAAACATCATTAACTAGCTGCTTTATTAGTTTAATCCATATTAAATTGGCATTATCTTTAGGTTAACACCAGTTTAATAATTTCATATGGTTCAACTTAATACCTTCATTGTATGGGAAATAGTAAAATATTTTCATTAAAGGGTATAAGCCTTAGGGTCCAAAGACCTTCATTCACAAGTAAATACTTGCCCATGCTAATTAGAGCAAGTTAATTAGCTCTGAAATGGACATGATTGTAATAAAGATAGGTCTCATAAAATTGTTGTGAAGTTTCACTGATTCACTGAAGCTATGAATATCTTTATATTTAACACATCTGGTACTAGATACCAGTGTAATACTCAGCAAATAAAAAAAAAAGTATAATAGGGATAATATTGTTGCTAAGCTCCATAGATAACTAGACTTACTAGTTATTTTTGGTGAAACAGGACTTATCCCTGCCCTGGTGGCCATACAGCACCTTCCATCCAGGCTGTTCTGGAGATATCTACCTCACTGAGCCTAGGTAGTACTAGCACTAGGATTTTCCCAAATGTGACTTTAAAGCATTCATAAATAATTTCACTTTTATTTCATACATAAAGAATGCTTTTATTATTCTACTAGAGGCTCAGTGCATGAAATTCGTGCAGAGGGGAGGGTTGTCCCTCAGCCCAGCCTGCACCCTCTCCAATCTGGACTCCTCAAGGTATTTCTGACTACCCATGTTGGCCCGATCCTACTGGTAAGATTGGGCCTAAAAAGGCAGTCAGACATCCCTCTCACAATCCAGGACTGCTGGCTCCCAACTGCTTGCCTTCCTGCCTTCCTGATTGTTCCTAACCATTTCTGACTGGGTCCCACCTACTGCTTTTCCCTGCAGGCCCAGTTGGTCCCAACTCTCCTCTGCTGACCTGGTCACCTCTAACTGTTCTCCCCTGCAGGCTTGATCACCCCCAACTGCCCTCCCCTGATAGTCATCTTGTAGTGGCCATCTTGTGTCCACATGGGGACAGCCATCTTGTGTGTTTTAGAGTGATGGTCAATTTGCTTATTACTCTTTTATTAGATAGGATAGAGGCCTGGTGCATGGGTGGGGGCCAACTGGTTTGCTCTGAAAGGTGTCCCAGATCAGGGTGGGGGTTCCCTTGGGGTGTGGAACAGCCTTGGCAAGGGGCCTGTGGTGATTTGTAGGCCAGCCATGCCCCCTGATGACCCAAAAGGAGGCCTTGGTATCTGAGATTTATTTATCTTCTATAATTAGAACTTGGTAGCGTTGAACTGAGCCAAGCCTCCTGCTTACTCCCTGGCCACAGCCATTATGGTTGGAATTTATTTATCTTCTATAAATGAAACTTTGTAGCCTTGAGTGGAGGCCTAGGCTGGCCAGAGTGTGCTGAAAGCTTGGCTTCCTCCATTACCAGGGAAACCCAAGCCTCCTGCTTGCTTCCTGGCTGCAACCATCTTGATTGTGTTAATTTGCATACTTGCTCCTGATTGGCTGGTGGGCATGACTTGCAGGTGTATTGGAGTGATGGTTAATTTTGCATATTACTCTTTTATTAAATAGGATTATTATCAGGGATTTATTCTAGTTGATTGATTGATTGATTTAACTGTAATGTGAGCATACCCAAACTTCAAAACATTTTCAACTTGACATTTTCATGTGTAGTTTTGGGACAAAAATCTTTGCAATACCAACAAAAAGTTTGTTTTGGTTATCAGCTAGTAAACAAAGATTTCCAGGAGTGAGATGGTAATGTCTTTGACTGCTTAGGTTATAGATTTTTATAAGGATACTAATGAGATTAAACACAATTTTAATCCTTTATTTCCCAAGGGGATAAGGAGACCAGAAAGGAGGGTTTATTGGTACCTCAGGTAGTCTAATCTGTGGTGCTATGGGAAAAATTATAATGACAAGGAAGTCAGAAGACCTGGGTCATATTGTTTGCTAACTTAATTTTTCTGAGTTTGAGTCTAACATAGGACGGGTAATAATCATACCTACATTTCAGTGAAGTAAGGAGGCTCAATGGAAATATGTAATGAAGATATTTGCAAACAAGAAGCACAATACAGTAGTACCTCGAGATACAAGTTTAATTCGTTCCGTAACCTTGACGTGTGGGAAACTATGAGACACTCGAGTCGAGGTAAACTGGTGGGTCATGTGCAGCCAGCCAATCTGCGTGAATCCTCCTATCTCAAATGTTGCTCATATTTCAAAGCAAAAATCGCTCGTTCGATGGCTCGTATCTCAAAAATCTCATATGTTAGGGCACTCGTATCTCGAGGTACCACTGTATAATTATAGTCTGGATCTCAACTGATGCCTACTACACACATATTAAGAGAATAGAATATGTTGAATGTCCTTTAAAATATTTGTAACATGTCATGTTTCATTAAAGATTTAAATACATTATATTTTCTCTAAAATAAAATTGAACTCAGGATATATATCAAAGAATACAGAGTCCTTTATATAATTTCCTAAATTAATATTGACATTAGCACAAAACAACTTAAAAGTAGGCAGTTGCTGGACCTCCAGATTGTCATATGCTTATCTGCTAGGGCACGAAATTCAATCTGTAGTAATTTGTACATAAACCTTAAGGGAATGTTTTAATATACACTTTTGTTAAATATGTCAAATACTGTCTTCTCATTTCATGTTTTTAAGAAACTATCACATTGTTTTTCGGGCATGGCTTAGATAAATAGTCTTTGAACTTTCTGCCAAATGAACTTGCCTTTATTTTGCATAGCCTGCATTTCATGAGTAACATTCTGATTAAGGATGAGTATTGTCTGAACTCAGACTTTCAGTCCTATCCCTACATTAAATCAGTTTCTTGTACCTCAGGGAAATGTTTCTTCCTTGTCCTATGATTATCTGAACAATCTGGAGATTCAAAGACGAAAACAGTTTAAGTAGAAAAGTCCTGGTCTGTTTCTAATCTCTCTTAAAAAACCGAACCTGTCAGGGTGTAAAAAGTCTGAGTCATCAGGATCATTAGTTAGAATGCAAATTCTTTACAAGAACTATTAAATGGCAACCATCTTTTTTATGATTAATGGAGATCACATTTAAAAGTTTACCTTTGCAGAAGATTTTCCCTGACAGTACAAGCAGATGTGTAATGAACGTAATCCATCTTATGTCATAGTTATTTATGTATGCATGCATTGTCCTTAACAGATCCGAAAGCCTTTGAAAACAGATAAGAGTCTATGTCTCAATTTTGAGCATTAGACAGTATGTATTTTAATGAGATTCCTTATAAGGGATACTCCCGGTTAAGAAATATGAGGTAATATTCAAACAACTTGGATACTTATTCTTAATTTCAGTAAGTGGCTTTTAACTCGATGTAATATTTATTTATGCTATTAACAAGTGATAGTACAAATCATTTAGCAAGGAAAGATATACTACTATTAGGAGAATAAATGCACAGATTATATAATACTGGATTGTATTATTTGCCAAATAATACTTCTTGGCTCTGTAATAATTAATTAGGCTAAGTTTAAGAAGAGCGAACAACATTGAACAATATTCAATTTTTTAAAAAAATCAAATTGATCACACACATGGTTTCTGAAACCCTTGTGCGTCTTTAGTAGATCTATGGGAACAAAACCTTTTCTTTTAAGAATGCTAGGATATCATTTGTGTTTTTCACTCTCATCCTCTTCCAAATGTATAGAGGGATTTTCCAGGCATTACATGGCATATCGTGATGATATTACTATAGCTGACAATGGAATGTATTGCTTATATACTTTTTCTTTATTTCATTTATTTTCCATCATCTATTCCCCCTATACCTTCCCACCCACCCCCTTTTCCTTGCAATCACCACACTGTTGTCTGTGATTATGAGTTCTTTCTTTTTCTTCTTTCATGCTCAAGCGCATGAAATACACCTTTCTGTATTTTAAAATTATCAAGAGTGTAAAGGAGGGTGGGGAAGGATTCAGAACAAAAGGTGTAACAACCTGTTTTTTCTAGAGAAAAGTTTAATCCACAAGAAATACTATACTGGTAGTTTAATAGAACAACTATGCTACTTGACATTTACTTTCTACTCCTAAAGACCTAGGGTCCTGGTCTTTGAAACTTACAGAATGTATTTGCAGGAATGATGCTTTTCATCTTTTTTTCTCCCTATCGCAGCTATACATGAGGGTTGCCAGATGATTTTAATCAAAAGTAGATGTACTTGATAAAAATGTGTCTACTGCAAGAAAAATGCATGTGCTAAGGGAAAATCATTGCCCTTCTATGTAGTACAGATTATAACATTTTAAATTTCAGCAGCTCATCTTTTGTTTCCAAACAGTTTAAAGGCAAATCTCCCATATTGGCAACTCCAAACCAACAATTGGATCACTTACCCCGGCCTTAGTGATATTTCATACAGAAATTAAAATAAAATATTAAAGCACTTTAGAAGCAAATCTGGAGCAGCGGTTTCTTTTCCACTGTTTGAAATATATTCCTTCAACAGAAGGGAACATCATGTCCAAAGCGCTGGCTTCCTCAGACTAAAAAATTGGAGGATCTCTCTCTCTGCATGGTGACAATATCCAGATCTGAATTCCTTCATCAAAGATGCGAGTCCCTTGTCATTAGCCAACCCTGTGTGCCAAGTATCATATCATGAAGTTTTAACAGAAAAACCACTTCTTAAGAATATCTGAGCACTCTTGAGTACACTTTCATGCCTTCAAAGATATATTTACTGACTCATAAACAGGCATCCTTTTTCTCTCCAAATGGGTTGTGAAATTACTATTAAGGAAAATGAAACCAAGCACACATTTTAATAATAAAGCTCAGAACCTAATATCTTTTTTATTTTATATCTATCAGTCTGCTTTATTCAAAACTTGCATAAATTCTTAGTCTCAAAGTACCCTGAAGAAATGCAATTAATGAGCATTTGTTAATGGACATTACTTTTCAAAAAATATATTGTTGATTTGATGTAATGAATTGTGATCAGTACTATGACAGCCCTTTCCAGATTCTCTTTACTGGCCTGGCCACTGTCAGTGCTGGGTCTGGTTCATCATACACATTGACTTCTTTTTGGAGAATCACCTGTAGGTGATGGTTGTTTCCTGTTACATCACCCTCACTGCAGGTAGACATAGATACGGTGGTATAAACTCCTGCCACCTTGGAGACTACTCTGTGATTTACACCCTGGTTAGGCCCCACAGAAATGTAGGTGTGCTTACCAACAAGGCCTGCTCACTATCTCTGCATGAAGGTACATCAACAGTCATGCTAATAAATTAATCAACAGAAGAGGTACTGAGCCCCCATTGTGTGTCAGGTGGTGTTATGTGTCAGGGACAATGGTACAACAAGCATAAAAATCCTTGTCCTCATGGAACTGAAATAAAAATGTATAGTGGGAACCTCTTTCCACGTCCCGTGTGGTTCAGAGTTCCCCGTTCAGGGTTCAGGTTCTGGAGGAGGCTGCACACAAATGAAAAGAGACTAGAAAAGCATTAATTTGGTGATATTAGGGGGCCAGGCAGGAGCTTCCCTCTAGTGGAAAGGACTACCCCTTGCCTTGGCCTTTTTTCCCTTTTATTAAGGCTTTGGGACACACTCATAACCTTTAGGCAGGAAATTACAAGAACAGAAGTTTACATGAAACAAACAGGTAGAGGCTGCTTCAGCTAACAATGTTTCAACTAAACAGTGAGTGATTAGCTCTGACCTTTCAGAGCAATTAAGGTTGACCAGCTTTCTGGTCTCCTGTCCACATCTTTCTATTAGTGAGACAATGTTTGGTTTCTGGCAATGTATCAAAATGACAAAAACACAGAGGCAAACAAATAAACATTTGTTGTAATGTGACATGAGACCAAGTTAATAATAGGAAGAGATTTGCTTTAGATGGAAGAGTCAGCAGGATTTTTCTGATAAGATGTCCAAAAAAGTAAAAGAGAGCAGAAAGAACCATTCAGAGCAGAAATAAACAATAACAACAAAAATTCAGAGAGCACCTGTGGTAGTGAGACAAGGCACAAGTCTGCCTTAGCCAGATTTGGTAGAGGCTGTGGTCATCAGGCTAATGAGGGATGGGTGGACACTTCTGATCCAAACTCTGAACAAAGACAAGCAATGATTGTATCTGAGTGACATCATTCTGATGAAAGAAAGCCAGAAAGGAAAGAAAAGAGGCTCATTCACACACAACCTAAGACCAGATTCCCTGGGATAAGAACAAACTAAAACCCACCTAAGAGAATCCTAACCAAAGATGTAGATGGTTCTCCTTAACACTCTATGGCATTAGAAAAAAAAAACACAACTATACTCTTGTCAGCTGGTGTTGCTCAGTGGTTAAGTGTTGACCTATGACCAGAAGTCATGGCTCAATTCCAAGTCATGGCACATGCCCAGGTTGATCTGTAGTGAGGGATGTGCAAGAGGCAGCTGATCACTTATTTTCTCTCATTATTGATGTTTCTATCTCCCTCTTCCTCCTCCTTCCTCTCTGAAATTGATACAAATATATATTTTAAAAAATGAAAAAAAAAACTACACTTTTTTTTATGAAGAAATACAGAAATTAAATAAGTCCTACCAAAGCATTATATTTCAACTTTTGGTGCTTTATAGGGGATAAAACCAGGTAAGCAGCATTCACTTCTTAAAGAATTTCATCGTAAGGCTTAATTCTTTCTTGAAATATTAATTTTATTCACATGCTCTGGTAACTAGGCATGTGACTGGGTCTTATGGAGCTTTTTGAGAACTTTAGTCCCATACACAGGGTGGGGCAAAAGTAGGTTTACAGGTGTAAGTACACAAAACACAGAGTTTATTCTTGTGTTATTATTTATTAATTACTGTATTATTTTCCATACAAAAATGTAGACCCTGTACTTAACAAAGGACCTAAATGATTACTGACTTCTAGAGTAAGAAAAAAGAGTATGTTAAATACATTTACTTTTATGAGACATGTCATGTACAGATTAGAAGTATGCTGGGGAATTTCAACATAACTGACAGATGAAGGTAGTATATTCAAATTCAGTCTTTAATGTATTATAATTTTGCCCAAGTCATATCTTTAAGGTATCTCCATTAAACGTTAAATTTGTTTGTGTGCCTCATACTTATCTGTCATGATAGTTAAAAAGATTGCTTAATTTTAATTGAAAAATGTATGAAACAATGTCATATTTTATTCTTATATACTGATACTTAATACTTTGAAAACTATTAATGCAGCTTGCATTTGCACTATATTCAATAATTTGGGTAAACTGATTATTTCTGCTTGTTGATGGGTTAATTTAATACTTTCTCATTGTAAAAAAAGACATTAAAACTGTTGCCATTTACATTTCCCATAGCACCATTCCCAGCTAAGGATTATAAGAGTCACCTGATGAATCAGTATTAACCATATTTATTTCACTAATATAGAATCTTACTCATTGGTTATCCTGTTATTCTTTCCCATGTTCAGTTTTAAGGAAATCCCAAAGGCAAAAATGACTGTTGAACAGCTCATGTATTTCATGAAGTATATAAGAAACAATAGTTAATTGAGTCATCTCTCCCACTTCAGCTATCGATATACCGAAAGAAAACAAAATAAATATGTACATTAAAATACCATAAGGTGTCCTATTTTACTAGCAACTTTACATTTTATGAAGTCAGTATGTGGCAGAAGAAAGGCCAAAGTAAATTAATTCATATGTCATCTTGCTTTCTGATCTTCAAATCATAAGTGTTAGGGAACTTGGAAAAATTTCTCATTTATACCAACTTGTTTTCTTATTCCCCTTTCAATTGTATGCCCTTTTGATATTATGGATGTTTTCATTCTTTATTAATCATAACTTTCCAAGGAATTGTTGTGCAAATCTAACTGACATCATTTTCACACCTGCAGGCCACTTTACCAAGAGCTTATAAATATGTAAATATCTGTAATATTCATAACAGTTATATTTTCCACTTTCAGAGATACCAAAGTACTGTGAATTAAGTAGTTGGCTTGTTTGACTATCTCCGTTTACTCATTTATTAATATGCCACACATAGCCTGGGGATCCTATACTTTGAATCAGAGATAATGACTGATGAAACCTTGGGATGTACTTCTTTGGAAGAAGTTGAATGAGTTACACATGTAACAGTCATCCAAGTAATATTGGAGATTGTAGGAGTAGAATGTAGATTTAAAAGTGGGCCAAATACTTTAACAGAAACTTCACCAAAGAAGATATACAGATGGCAAATAACCAAATGAAAAGAGGATTCACAAACACATAATCAGGGAAATTTAAATTAAAACAACAATGAGATCCCACTACAGACCTATTAGAATGGCCTAAATCCAGAACACTAATGACACCTAATGCTGGAAAGAATGCAAAGCAGCCGAGACCAGTTTGGCTCAGTGGATAGAGCGTCGGTCTGCAGACTGAAAGGTCCCAGGTTCGATTCCAGTGGGGGGCATGTACCTTGCTTGTGGGCACATCTCCACTGTGGGGCGTGCAGGAGGCGACTAGTCGATGTCTCTCTCTCATCGATATTTCTGACTTTCTATCTCTCTCCCTTCCTCTCTGTAAAAAATCAATAAAATATATTAAAAAAAAAAGAATGCAAAGCAACAAGAACTCTTATTCGTTGCTGGTGGGACAGCATTAAAATAAAACAGCCACTTGGAAGACAACTTGGCAGTTTGTAAAAAACTAAGAATACTCTTACTGTATAACCCAGCAATTGCACTCCTTGGTATTCATCCAGAGGAGTTGATCACATATGTCCACACAACAACCTGCATGCAGATGTTTATAAAAGCTTTCCTCATAATTGCCAGAACTTAGAAGCAACGGAGATGTCCTTCAGGAGATGAATGAATGAATAAACTGGTGCATCCAGAAAACAGAATATTATTAAGCACTAAAGAGAAATGAGTGATTGAGGCATGAGAAGACATGGAGGAATCTTAAGTGTATATTACTAATTAAAGTAAGACAATCTAAGATGGCTACATACTGTATGATTCCAACTGTATGACACTCTGGAAAAGGCAGAACTATGGAGACAGTAAAAATATCTGTGGTTGCCTCAGATGTGGGGGGGAGAAAAGGGATGAATAGGCAGAGACAGGATTATTAGTATAATGAAAATACTCTGTTATGATATTGCTAGAGGCCCTGTGCACAGATTCTTGCACTGGTGGGGTCCCTTGGCCGGGCCTGCAGGGATTGGGCTAAAACCGAGTCCCCATGCAGAGATGTGGTGAGCATGGTTGGATGCTGTGAGCAGGGACACAACATAGACCTCTGGGCTGTGCTGCAGTACTGCATGGAAGCTGGGCAGACAGTGTGCTCTCTCCTGGCCGGCCTCTCAGACCAGCTCCTGTGTGAACCCACAGGAAACCCGACCGGCCCCTGCAATTCAAACCGCTGTGGCCCAGCTCATCCAGAAAAGGGTGCACAGATGCAGGGTGGGCTCCTTATGGGTGCCTGCCACCTGACCACAAAGTCTTCCCTGGCACACAAGTCCTGGCATCCAGAGGGAAGTGAGAGTGAGCTCAGCGGACATCCCTAATCCTCATCACATCTCTGTCCCTGTCACCACTGCCCCCAGGTACCAGTGAGAGGTTGCAGGCCCCTGCTGGGATGCCACATTGAAGTTTGGTCACTGCCACCCACTTCCAGTTTCCCAGGCCAGTCTGGGACCTGGTCCCAATCTGGCGATTAGGGCCTGCCAACCACTGATCACTGTCTGGGGGGGTGAAGAGTAGGGGCCGGTCCCCCTGCCTGGCTCCCTCAGCACCTGGGAGCCAGCTGGTGGCCCTGTCCCCCACTGTCATCACTGGTCACCATCTGCAGGGTGATCTGTGGGGTGATTTGGCCCTTGCTCACAGCTGCCTTGGACTGACACCACCTGCTCCCTTGCTCCACTATCCTACCACAGTCCTCTTCTCCTCAGGGTTCATCAGTTGCTGAACACCTGCCATGTTCCATGCTGCCCCCTGGTGGTCAGCGCATGTCATAGGTCAGCACATGTCATAGTGTGGGGCAGAACTCTTGGTTGAACTCCAGGTCAAGGGGACAATTTACATATTAGGCTTTTATTATATAGGATAATGGATACATGTCAATAATACGTTTGCAAAATCTATAAAATATATACCAAAAGTAAACCCTAAATATAACTTTGGATGATTATGATTTTTCAATGTAGGTTCATAAGTTTTTGTACTATTCTGGTTGGACATGTTGGTAGCTGGGGAGCTGTATATATGTGGGGGTAGGGAGTATATGTACTGTCCTCTCAATTTTGCTTTGAACCTAAAACTATATTTAAAGAAATACAGTCTTTATAAAAGAGTTGACTTCACAGAGAAATCGGTATTCAATAAATACTCTATTTGCCTTACTGTGTGTGTTTTTCAGTCAACTTGAATAGCTTACGTAATTATTTCTGGCCAATGAAATAGGAGCAAGAGTCATATGTCCAACATTGGAGTTGAGGTCATGGAAATTTATACACAATTGTCCACTTTCTTTCTTACTCTACTAAAGTTATACCAAGGTTATATGCTGATGCTGTAGTTACAAGATGATGAGCTATGAAATGAACACACATAACAATGGTTGAGTCTTCATCAGGCAGGGCTCTATGTGGGCAGTGACTTCCTAACCACATGATATATGTAGCATGAATAAAATATTAACTTTTTCTTTATTAAACCACTATTATATGAAGAATCTTTTTATTATAGGAACCCATATTGACAAATATCATTTCAGTTCTTTTAGATTGTTTTAATTTTAGGGGAAATTATATATCTATAACTATCCTATCTAATAAAAGAGTAATATGCAAATTGACCATCACTCCAAGACACAAGATGGCTGCCTCCATGTAGTCAAAGATGGCTGACCCCATGTGGAAACAGATGGCCACCACAAGATGGTCTGCATAGGAGGGCAGTTGTAGGTACTTAGGGGTGACCAGGTCAGCACGTGAGGGTAGTTGGCGGTGACCAGGCTGGCAGAGGAGGGCAACTGGGGCAGACCAGTCCAGCAAGGAAGGGCAGTTGAGGGGAGACCCAGGCCTGTAGGGGAGGGCAGTTGGTGGGACCAGGCCTACAGGCGAGGGCAGATGGGGGCAGGGAGAGACAGACCAGGCCTGCACAGGAAGATAGGTGGGGCTGAGACCCAGGTCCTCAAGAGAGGGCAGTTGGGAAGGACCAGGCTTGCAGGGAAGGACAGTTAAGGGTGACTGAGCCAACAGGGGAGGGCAGTTGGGGGTGACTAGGCCAGCAGAGGAGGGCAGTTAGGGGCAATTGGGCAGGCTGGGGAGCAGTTAGGCATTGATCAGGCTTGCAAAGAAGTGGTTAGGGGGTGATCATGCTGGCAGGCAGAGTGGTTAGGGGCAAACAGGCAGGTGAGCGGTTTGGATCCAGCAATCCTGGATTGTGAGAGAGATGTCCAACCGCCCATTCATTAAACATCATTGGGCCTCAGCAGGAAGTTGGACATCCCATAAGGGTTCCCAGATTGGAGAGGGTGCAGGCTGGACTGAGGGACAACCCCCTGCTGTGCATGAATTTCATGCACCAGGCCTCTAATATATGTATATATATGTTTATAAATAATATACCAAACTAATATAACATATATTAAATAAACAAATGTATTAGGATTTACTAAAATATACTAATATTTATTTACATCGATTTCAATTTTTAAATATCTTGATCGTGTTAAATCAATTAGCTAAATTTAAAGTGCTCCATCTTTTTTCATTCAGTGACATTAAATGCCCATAGAATTAGAAATCTGTTCTTTATTTGCATTTATATCATTAGCTTGAGAGCTATTATTTAATTATGGGTCTTAGGAGATAAATAGCCTTTTATAGTTGCTGATCATATTTCAGTAGAGAATATTTAACTCAAGGGATGTTTCCATTTTAAAATGCTCAATTTTAGATGGAAATACCATTACTCATTGAAATACTTTTGGTTCTAAAGGGACACTTAATTAATTCTTTATTGCATCTGTGCAAAAGAAATGGCTAACATAAAAAAAATCAAACCTGTCCTCTGTCATCCTATCTTTTTAGATTTATTCCTTAGAAAACTGACTCTTGTTTAGTTAACATTTTTAGTGACATTTGGAGTTCTTTTCGTTAACATGTGTCTGTTACGTGCCCACCTCATAGCATAGCAGGAATTTGTTACCTTATAGGTCAAAATATGTGGGATAGAAGAGAATAAAGATTAATGATATTTATAAAGCGTGTGAAAGAGCTCCAAATACAAAGAGTTACAAATGACAGATCTCCCCAAGTTTAACCTTCTTTAAAACAATGAGCCAGACAATAGGCAATTCAGGGACAGGAAGAAACAGCCTGGCCCAGTCAGGATTCAACCAGAAACACAGAACCAGTAAGAGAGACAATGCATGAAAGGTGGGGTAGAAGGGGGGTTGGCAAGGCATCAGCCTGTGTGATTAGGGGGGCTGGTTAGGCAAGTCTGAAAATCAGATATCTGAAGGGCAGACCTTGAGGAACTCTCAGGCACTGGCTGAAGCTACTACCCACAGGGAGCATTTCCTTCTTCCATTGGAAACCTCAACAATGCTCTTAGCCCTTTAAATTGATTAAATCAAGCCTTCCCCTCCCCACAAAAAATTACCTAGGAGGATCTCTCTCTTGCTTAAAACCTAGTAATAGTTGAAAATGGTTTGGCTCAGTGGATAGAGGGTCGGCCTGGTGACAGAAAGGTCCCAGGTTCAATTTCGGTCAAGGGCATGTACATTGGTTGCGGGCACATCCCCAATAGGGGGCGTGCAGGAGGCAGCTGATCGATGTCTCTCTCTCTTCGATGTTTCTAGCTTTCT
Organism: Lasiurus borealis; assembly: GCA_004026805.1. Lineage (NCBI taxonomy): Eukaryota > Metazoa > Chordata > Mammalia > Chiroptera > Vespertilionidae > Lasiurus > Lasiurus borealis. The sequence goes on along the minus strand of PVJN01037443.1, from coordinate 3,515 downwards.
ATCCCTTTCCCTTCCTCTCTGTAAAAAGATCAATAAAATATATTTAAAAAAAAACTATTAATAATGGACTTCAATCATATCTATAAAATACCTTCACAGAAAGACCTAGATTATGTTTGATTGAGGACTGGCGCCTCTCCACACTGACGCCTATACAAGACCAATTTGTCTTGTCAGGTCCCATAAAGAGGGGGATCCACTCATCCACAGGGACTAACCTCGCCCCATTTGTGGAACCAGCTGCCAATGAGAAGAGTTGTTGCCTCAGTGGTGGTAGATAATGCAGCATAAATATCAACAGGAGCTGAGTTGCTGCTGCAAATGAGGGCAAGAAGGACTACATTTTGAATGCAAGGTATTCCCTAGGGCATTTCATGGTGCATCCATTCCCAATGCTAATTGGAGGTGTGCCCTTGTAGCAACCACAGCTCAGCTAATGTTCAACAACCGAGGTCTAAAAAGACCTTCTTCCCTGACCCTTCATTGCGAAGGTTTCAGAACAGACTGTGGCCGGTCTCTGCCTTAAAGGCTCTGTCTCCTCACTAAGTGGGTCTGAGGAGAGAGGGGTACCAGGCAGGACACCTCTTGTGTTTACGTAAAGAAAGGCCTAACTCTCCTTGAGGGCAGTAGCAGCCAGCTTCGCAGAGGTGTCCTTGAGAACATCTCGCTTCATCTCTGCCAAGAGTCTCTCGGTTGCTTCCCCAGGCTTCTCTGATGGAATGGAGAGAATGTACTTGGCACAGACGCTTAAGCAAATGTAAAAATGTGGGAAAGTTAACACCTCTTAGTGCTATCCTTGACCCGTTAGGGGTGGAAGACAAGTAGATAAATATCCTCTTTCTGTCCTTGTGGCAAACAAACTTAAGGTGTCACTGCATTGAGTCCAAGTTGCCTGAAATGATGACCATATTTTTAAAAAATATATATTTTATTGATTTTTTTTACAGAGAGGAAGGGAGAGGAATAGAGAGTTAGAAACATCGATGAGAGAGAGACATTGATCAGCGGCCTCCTGCACGCTCCCCACTGGGGATGTGCCCCAACCAGGATACATTCCCTTGATCAGAATCGAACCTGGGACCCCTCAGTCTGCAGGCCGATGTTCTATCCGCTGAGCCAAACTGGTCTCGGCGGATGACCATTTTTAAATATATATATATATATATATATATATGTATATATATATGTATATATATATATATATATATATATATATATTATTGATTTTTTACAGAGAGGAAGGGAGAGGGATAGTTAGAAACATCAATGAGAGAGAAACATCGATCAGCTGCCTCCTGTACACCTCCTACTGAGGATGTGCCCACAACCAAGGTATGTGCCCTTAACCGGAATCGAACCTGGGACCTTTCAGTCCGCAGGCTGACGCTCTATCCACTGAGCCAAACTGGTTTTGGCATAAAATGATGACCATTTTTTATGTCATTTCCTGTTTCACTTTTCCTCATGACCCACTCCTATTCTTTGGGGCTTCAGCAAAAAAAATAAAGGAAGCAGGAAATGAGGTTAAACAATCTGATCATGTTTGTGGGAGAAAAATCTTTAATAAATTAAGGTACCATTTCTCTACAGGTAAAGATTAAAACACCAATATTTGAAGAGTTTGATTTTTGATAAAAATATGTTTTGATTAATTTACTTGTAAAAATTCACCACTTGAACAGCAATCACAATTCACAAATAACAGCGAACCCCTATTTATATATTCCAAAATCTTATTTGTGAGCAAAGAGACAACTGTCTAGCTCTTAGAGACAGGGCCTGCAAAGGGTAGAAGTTTTAGAAAAATTTGGCAACGTGACTGTGTGGAGATTTAATCACATTTACTCTCATTGCTATGCATACAAATCACTATTCAACACAGAAGATTTTTATCTTTTTTTGTCAGTTGCTAGCATAAATAATTTTTAATTTCTGAGAATATATTTAAGATCATAGCACAATCTTATAATAAATTCTGTTGCTTTTGAAGTCTATTACCTAATAAAAAGCATATTTTCCATCTGTTTCAGAAAGCAGCATTACTGCCGGTGATAAAAAAAAAAAAAATTCTCAAGTATAATGCACCATTTTCCAAAACTAAATTACATTAATATTTCTCAAAGATATTTTGCTTTGGCAAAGTGAAAATCAGTCCAATGTATTTGTTTTAATTTGTTGTAAAGCTGCTTGGAAACCCGTGCTATTGCAAACATTTTCTAGGATAATGTCTAGTCATCTATAGCTCATTTGGGACAGTTCCATTTGCCTTGAAATTGTCTTCACACATGGTATTTTATTTTATTTTATTTTATTTTATTAATATATTTTATTGATTTTTTTTTTTTTTTACAGAGAAGAAGGGAGAAGGATAGAGAGTTAGAAACATCGATGAGAGAGAGACATTGATCAGCCGCCTCCTGCACACCTCATACTGGGGATGTGCCTGCCACCAGGATACATGCCCTTGACCAGAATCGAACCTGGAACCTTTTAGTCTGCAGGCACACGCTCTATCCACGGAGCCAAACCGGTTTTGGCCATCCATGGTATTTTAAATAAAACTGCCCCTGAAGTTATCCTGCCCTGCTCTGAAGGACAAAATAGCCATTTCTGCAAGATTTACATTCATTCATTCATTTTTATTTCCTCGCTTTTACCTGTCTGCTTCAGTATCACCAAAAAGTTTAGAACGAGTCAGTCTGTAAGAAAAGCAGGCTATAAGAAACAGGAAGGGGTGAGGTGGGGTGATCTAGTGAACAATGAAATAATATTTTAATGGGCTCTCTAACTTGGGCATTGTGTTCCATCCTTGAAATTCATCCAGTTGGATAAGGATTTCTTTTCCGAGTCTAAAACCCTGACATCTAGATCAAGGGTAAGCATGTCATGGGAGGCTCTTTCTAATTCCGGTAGAGGAAGGAAACTGCTCAGCCAGATGGACGTCAATCGGACCGGATCTACTTACTACTGCAAAGCTGCTCCTCTCAAGTGGGAAGGAAAATGCACTAGTTGCTAAGCTACTGAGAGGCTTTGCCCTTCCTGTGCTCAATGGGCGGGCACTGGGTCAGGGCACAAGTGATGATGACATTGGAGCCCGCTCTTCCTTGCGAATTGAATGGGAACATAGGAAGTGGCTAAGAGCTGCCTCTAAATTAGCTACTGCCCCTGGCTACTCTCTGACTTCTCCTCTGGGGTGAATGAAGGGTGAGGACTCAGGCAACCCTGAGATGACCAGAGTCTGGAGATGCAAGGGATCGAACTAACAGTAAAATTAACTAATAGCAAATTAGTTAATTTACAGTAAAATTAACTACTGGTAGTAAAATTAACAAACTAATAGTAAAATGAACAAACATTAAAAATACAAGTGTCAGCATAAGAAACATCCAAACCTGTAGAGAATTTTTATAAGAAAACTGAAGTCTTATTCCAGGGAGTAAGATCTCAAATGCTCTGAACAGTTTTATAGTTGCTCCTCCTCCCCATCCTCCTCCTCCTCTCCCTCCCCCCTCCTC